>WYDI02020482.1:8626-26015 GCA_009867235.2 Psittacus erithacus | reverse complement strand
TTCTTTACTGTAAGGGTGGTGAGGCACTGGAATGGGTTGCCCAAGGAAGTTGTGAATGCTCCATCCCTGGCAGTGTTTAAGGCCAAGCTGGACAGAGGCTTGGGTGGCATGGTTTAGTGTGAGTTGCCCCTGCCCATGGCATGGGGGTTGGAACTAGATGATCTGAAGTTCCTTTCCAACCCTAACTATTTTATGATTCCATGATTCTAATCACAATTGTGATAAGAGCAATTACAGGGCCTTTAAGTCCTGTTGGTGAACAAAACAAGAGGTCTGCATCAATGAAATCTGAACTGTATTATTATCACCCGTATATTAGTGACAAAGCCGCATAGCTCTGCGGTAGTTATTTCATTAGGTAATGACAGCAGCCATGTTCCCCATTGTAATGAGCAGACACACTGATGAGTCCAAACTGAATAGATCAGATGTTTGCAAGAAGAATGTAAAATATAAATAAATTCTCATAAAAATTTAAGGGAAGAAAATATATGAAAAAAAGAACAAAACACCAAAGTTTCATTATTGTGTAACAGCATAAGAGTTGTTAGGCCCAGTACTTGCAGCCTCCATGAATAAGGTCAAATGACTCTCCTCCCTCTTCCACAACTGTCATGGGAAGGCCACAAGGCACCCCAATCTCAGACACATCAACAACCTATAATCAACAAAATGGTGAAAGGTTCTGGACTCCATTAGAGAGTAAAAAATAGGGCTTGTACTGGCAGAAAGAGAGGCCCTAGTAGAGCAAATACACACTCACCAGCATATATATCCTTTCTTCCAAGTCCAACAGCAGTAGGAGTAGACTTTTATGTTGAGAGCTGAAAAGTTGGTTCCTCCATGTTTTTAGTCTCTTTCTATTGAGCATGCTCCTCCACTGCCCCACGTGAGGAGCTGAAATCTTCTACTGGCTGGGGAGAGGAGGTGGGCTTACTGCAGGGGAGGAGCAGGATAGTATAAAAGAGTCATGTAATAAACGAAGGAAAATGGCTAGCATTAATTGTGAGCCACAGGGAGGTGGAATATGAAGGAGACATGAATTCCCCCTTGCAGATAATAAATGAATTGCATGCCTCTAAAAACCACTGTCCCCTAGCCTGAGCTTTTGGCATGGGAAGAAAACAGAGGCATAGTTCACACTTGTTAAGCATTACATGGGTTTAATATGTTACTTGCTTACCAGAGCAACCAGAAAGTACATTTCTTTTGTAATGGACTATGGTACTATGATCCTAATGGTTCAGGAAACATAATGCTTTACAATGATAGCTTTGATAACTTTATTACTGTTCTGTAGAGTTCTATCTAATGGTTTGCATACTGTAATTATAACTAGTGATTATATTAAAATTATGTTATAATTAACACTACTGCTAGTAGTTCATGCAGTTTATTTAGGTAGTCTTTCACTACTGCAAATGATCTGATGCAAATGCTACCAATATTGCTAAAATGCTGATTCTTAAAGAAGCTATCTACAGAAATCAGAAAGTAAACAGTAGTAAAATGGATGTTATAAAATCATGATTCAGCAAAACTAGATGAAGTTATATCCTTTAATAGTAAAAATACCTGTTAACAAGATAATTTTGCTTTTGCAAATGTCTTCTAAACCCAAAATACAACAGTCAAGCTAATGGAAGGGTGACAGTAGAAAATGCTGAACACCTGGTCAGTCCAGAATTCAATGCTAGAAAAATACTTTTTAAAGACTGTAATGTGAGAATTACTTTTTCAATTCAGAACATTTCTAAAAACACCAATTCATGACTGATCAGGTGAACAGTTCAACTGCCAGAGCAAGGGTAAGGTACACACTAACAGAGATTATAACAGGCAGTCAGTAGCCAGTAACCCCTGAACCCAAGTTAGTAGGTCCTGGAACAGTTTGTCTGAGTCCTTATTTGCAGTGTTACTGATGGAAAAAACCCAAGATGCACCATATATTGAAAGGCAAAGTGATTTGTACTGTTTAAGAGTATAGCTTCATCATCTCTTTAATGTGCCATAAGTTTTCACTGCATTTACTGGATCAGATATCTGATTTATTGAAAGGTAACTGCAGAAAAACTTGATCAGATCTGCAGTTTGCTTCAACTGCACAAACATCTAGCTTGATGCCAGTCAAAGGACTGAGAAGGTGGGAAAAGAATGGGACTGCTTCATGTAGTGACAGTGCTGCTGGCTTAATCCAACTTAAAATGATCAGGAATTCACAGCATACAGCATTGCCTGGGCTGTATACGATTTCTTTTTTTTTTTTTTTTTTTTGGCAGCTTTGCATTCTAGGTTGCCTTCTGAATTTAGCCAAAACCAGTAAAGACATTAACATCATATGGGTTTCTCCCTGTAGCATGATCTTGTTAGAAAATGTCTTATAATCACAACCCAAGAGTAAGGTCCCGCATTGCCACAGAGGATCCTGAGATGACTGGGGTTTGTTAAATCTTCATGCATTAAGGTCTTTTTATACTTCATAGCACCAGGAAAACAGACAGACATACAAACAAAAAACATCTAGAATTTTAGATTGACACAGCCTTTGGAAACAAGTAGAGTCTGATGAGACCCTCATGATGTTGTGAGGACATCAGAAGTAGTAGCTGGACTGAGGGGCCTAAGGAGCCAGGCCAGGGAGCCTTCCTAAGCTCCTGGCCCCTGGTACACACTCTGGCAGTGTGAGCAACATGCAGCATTGCCAGGGGCTGGACCAGGCACTGGAGTTGACTGTCTCTGGCATCAAAATAGCCCATTATAGTGTTAACTAGTTATCATTCTCCCAAACAATTCCCAGTATATGGTCAGGGACCACTTCTAACAGCTGATTTGAATGTATACACCCAAGTTTGGAGGGTAAGGAAGTCTGATGAAATGAACATGGTAAGATTCCAGTGGTGCCTCAGCACCATTTCATTTACAAGATAGATGCACTGTCTCCTTATCATATCATATCTCCATATCATAGTGCCTTCTTTCCACTGCTCTAGATAATTGGGCTGAAACATCAGAATATGCTAAGCACCAGTATGGCCAAGTTGGCAACATCGACAAGCTGGGTAGCAGAGCTAGGACTTTTGTCACAGAATTGTATCTGCTGCTCAGGTATATATGAATGTGACATATGATTGTCTGAGGACAGTCAGAAAAATCTAAAAACCATAGGCTCAATTACATGTGAGGAGTTGCAGGCAAAAAAGGGGGCTAGAAATGTATATATATATGTTATGCTAGAGTTCATCAAGTAGCTCACCTGAAATTTTTTCTCCACCTAAGTCTGTTATTGGCAAAATACTTGCAATCCAGAAACTTCAGGTATAAAGATTCTCATGTTCAAAAGTCTCAAGTCTAAAGTTTCTGTGTGAAAGTGGTTCATGCATGAAACGTTAACAGGTTAATGCAAGAAGTGATAATGTCTTAATACTTCTTTATGTTATCTTTGTTTCTCTGGTTGGGAGCCAGAATAGAAGCACCTTTCACTCGTATCCTCTGTGCCTTATCTCTTCAGAAAGCACTTTGAAGCTAAAACGGCAGAAGGTCCTGACATTGCATAATGCTCCCAAACCCTGACCATAAAAAGGCTGTTCTGATTGACTCTGCACTATATATTGTCTTTGCAGCTTTCTTATGGCATTAGCATAACGCGATAGGGGTAGGTTACAATTGTCTTGTAAAATATCTTCTCTCCCCAAAATGCTGCAGGCATGTGCAGAGATCCCTGCTCAAATCTGTTTCCCATTTAGGCATCGGAAACCTTTCCTGGAGCATAGTGTTTTTCTGTGGGCAAATCAGCTGACATTTGTCAGGAGTTCCAAAATATCAACTTAAAGAATGTAATAGAAATTGTTGTAGGAATCATCTTTTTCTAAGACATTAGGGCCTTTAATTTTTTATTTAGTTTCAGAGACTATGGCATATGGGAAGCTTTACTGACTTTTTTTTATTGAGCTTTTCATTTTCAAGAGTGGATTTCTCAACTCAGTGGAGAAAATGGTGTGGCTGAGCACCCTGAACGTGAGTGGTGGCTGTGATGAGGTCTCTGCCCAGAGGTGCTGGCTCCCACCCAAGAGCTGTGCCTAAGATGCAGCCCTACCGCACTCCGCAGGGCACATGCCAGCAATAATCTGGAGTTTGAGAAACATGCTCTGAAGTACATTCAGTTATGGGGCCGTGTGCTTGAACACAAGGTTTGACAGCTATGCAAGAAGCCATTTACCTTATGACAGCAGATTTGTTTTACTCTCATGATAGCAAATCTACAGCCTAAAATACCAATTTTCACCGTAAAATGTCAGGAGGTTGGTTTTACTCTTGGGAAGAGACACGAAGACATTTAAACTAGGATGGGAGAGATTTCCTGAGCTCCTTTTGAGCATGGATTATTCTGTGATTCTGTAATTCCAAATTTCCCATTATGGAGAAGTCTAGAATTTCCCCCCTATTTTGAATTTTAATTCCTGCCTATTTAATGTTTCAGAAACTCACTTATCCTAATAATTCTCCCTTTACAGTCAGTAAATGGCCACCCCACAGACTTTTACTTGCACACAGCGAAGCAGTGTCTAGCAGATGATATCTTTTTCCCATTTATGTTTTGCTTGTCCTGTGGACTAAAAGTAGGCAGTCTGATGAGCCTCCCGTCCTTACCAGTAGTTTGTGTTCGTTTTCCAGAAGATGAGGAAACCATAGGGGGATACAAAATTTATCTGCACATCTATCATATGATACCACTTTTATTCCTTAGCACAAGGAGCCCTTCATTCGCCGGCAGAACATCGCCCCACAGCAGGAAACACACGCGGTGGGGGAGCTTCAGCGGTTGCCCTACGCATGCGCCAACCCTGCAGGTACTCTCGACTTCGGCTCTGGGCGGCGCTGTGTTCCGCTGTCTTGTGACCGCTCAGGCGCGGTGCATTATGGGGCCGCGTCCGCCTGCGTACCCCTAGCAACGGGGCCCGCCCGGCCCTGGTGGCCTCCTTCGGCGCGGGGAGATCGGGCCGCGGCCGACCTGAGCGCAGGCCGTGTTCGCCGTGTTCGGGCGGGGATGTTGGTACCGGGGTGTTGGCACCATCGCGTTGGTACCGTCGCATTGGTTCGCTGAGCCTCTCGCCGCCCCTCCGCCACCCTCGAGAAGGCGGAGCCGCTGTGAGGCATATCGTCGCCGTCTTCTTTCAGCGCCGACTGCGGAAACCCGCGTACGTGGGCGATTCGTTTTCGTTCCGCGGTGGTACCGCGTAAGCTTAGAGCAGGCCCCGTTCAAGGGGGATGCTGCAGTGGAACCCATCCGCGGTAGGGTGCGCTGTGCTTCGTCCTGGCTAAGACTCACTTGCTAGAGGGCATGTGTTTTATACTCTAGATGAAACCAGATGTTATCTTCTTAAGATTTTAATGGAAATAGGTAGCCAAGAGAGACCTCCTTAGTGTCCTCAGTGGTGGAAAGACCACAAGGTGGATGCAGCTGTATTAGCCTATTTTGTAGCACAGTAAAGTATTTGTGAAGAAGGACACTGAAACCCAGGCTCCTTGAATTCTAGTTCTTAAAAACCATTTGAATGGAAATGGGAAAATTATATGAAGAATGTTGTCTATAGAGAATAGTTGTGTCTGTGCTGATGTAAGGGCACAGGTGAAGGAAGGAATGAATATCTGAAGCTGGAAGAGATGTCTTTCATTAGACTGAGTACTATGGCCCAATAAAAAAGGCAAACTTTAGGATACAAGAGAGTTATCTTAAATCTGAATTATCTGAGAATGTAAAGATATAATTCTAAAAGTAATAGTTACTTGTTATGATAATTCAGTTTTAATGATAAATATCTTTAAGACAAGTTTTGTGACAGTGGTATAAATACCTAACAAAATATAATTGTATGAAACCATGCCATTTAATACTTTGTAGAGGTAAATCCTAGTTGTTATGACTAATCATAACTTATTTTTAATTTCAAAGACAGCAATTAAAAATTGAAATGCAATTTATACTCTTTTGAACTTGCAAACCTCATTACTATTTATATTTCACTTTTTAAAAGCTGTGTATAAAACCACTGAGAGAATACTTGGCATGTTAAATGTTTCACAGAAAAATGATGCAAAATGTGCATCTGGCTCCTGATGCTGATGAAGATGATCTCTATTCTGGCTACAATGATTATAATCCCACGTTTGACACAGAGGTAAAAATATTTGCTGTTTTCCACCTTTCCTATACATAGGATTTTACCTTCCAAGTACAAGATAAGGACATGTGGGTGTAGTAATGTAGAAGCGTACTAACTACTTTGAAGTGAAATTTTCTTTATTTAGCAAAAAATATATAAAGCTTTACAAGTTTTAAATAGTTATTTCTTTGATAGTTTTCCATTCCAACAGAATACCTGTGTACATCTTATAGCAGATTTAACATGCTGTAATGGTTAGAATTTATGAAGTGTAAAATCCTAGTTATTTGGAGGCCATATTCACATTCAGATACTTTCCGTGTGATGTTTCTCAGACAGTGTGCAGCAGCAAGTTTTCTGACAAGAGGCTATTTAACTGGTTAGTAGGTCATCAGTCTCTTACTGTCCTGCTGCTGAAGGAGGCAACAGTAGAGCAGAGTTCTGCAGGTTTCTGTGCAGCCAGTAGAGCTTCTGGGATAACTTGAGGTAACCCTGCAGACCCTTTTCTGGTAACTGCTGGTGTAATGGAATTGGAACATCAGGGGAGTCATTCAGTCCAAACCCACTACCGTGCTCAAAGCAGGGCCAGTCTGGCAAGACTTGGCATCTGGTGTGAAATCCCAGTGCCAGATTCAGTGTGACCTGAGCAATGAGATCTCTCCATGTATTTGCATGGCAGGTGTTAATATTAAAATGTAGAAATAGTGCTAGTGGTGAGCTTTTGGATGGAAATAAAATATCATGTTACATTTCATCACTTAAGCTCTGCTTCTTCAGTGTGTTTTTATTTTTCAGAGAATAATGAGGTTTTACATTCAATGATCCAAAATACAAAAAAAGGTAGACCAAACAACATAATCATTTATTGTCAGTAAAACCTGTCATTCAGTTATTTTCAGGTCAAGTATTTTTGGAAGAAGACTTGTTTTTTCACCTGTCTGCTTTCAATAGTCCTAAGGTTCTGGAATTGTGGCTTTGGCTGTAAGGGGTTTTAAAAGGGTGTATGGTTTTTTTTTTTCTAGGATTTAGAAAATGATGTAGCTTTTCAACAGGCAGCAAGAACGAGTCATGGTAGAAGACCCACTGTAAGTACCTTTTAAAAAACATTGCAACAGAGGAGGCCTTCTCTAGAGCGGTAGCTATAATTTTAATACTGATACAAACTTATTTTGGGAATCTCTTAACTTTGTTTGTCGACTACTAACATGAAGATATAGACTTTAGTTACTTATATGAAAAATAAGAAAATTGGCAGAGCATGAGTTCTATTAAGTTCAGGGAGTAAGCTAGAGCAAACAAGGAACTTTAGTTAAAAATATATATTTTTGTTTGATAAAAACAAAAATGTTTAACCTTGTTAAAAAGCAAAGCAATACATTTTGAATGGACTTTGTTTAATATTCTATATATAGAATTTATAGCTCTGACATACAGTTAAGAGGCTGAGATGCATACTAAATAGTGAGACTTAGAAAACCACGTGTAATTATTCTGATTTTTTCTTCATATTCATGTAATTTACATTAAATCAGAGCTAAATGAAAATAAAAAATAATATTACATCAGTTTTCAGAACCAAATATAAAGTTGGCACCTGCACTTTAGAAGTATATGCTGTATGTCTAAAGAAGAGCTGGAATTGTCTGATTAATATTACTTCTTTCCAGAATAATCTGTTGGTACAATGAAAGTCCTTTCTATAACAATTGAAACATTATTTCTATGAATTCACTATAGAAACTAGGTAGAAAGACTAAAAATTAACGTATATGATTGTTAATTGGTGGTGTTTCTTTGGTTTTTTTCCCCACCCAGGGGACAGCCAAAATTCCTAGTACACCAACTTCAAGACCTTTAGCTACTGGATTTGGGGTAGGTTTTTGTTTTGTTGTATTCTTAATGAAAATGAGGCATTTACCAAAAATGCCTTGCACAAATTGAGCTTTTTTTATATAAATATTTCCTTCCAGTGAACCACATGCATTCATTGATTTTTATTCATTGGCAGCTCTACACTTGTAGAGTTACAAGTTGGTCATTGCAAGGCATGGTCACTGATTTTTTAAATTTTTTTCTTTTCTTTTTTTTTTTCTCCTCCCAAACCATACTGCAAATGTAGTATACAAATTATAAATGTAGTAAAAGTACAACTTCTGTACTGTGTAAGGCAGTAGATTCCAAGATACTAACCTGATTTTCTTGCAGGAAAGTTGTCTGGAAGTTAAGGTGAAATTAAGTCTTAAAAAATGTGGGCTTTGAAATAATCTCTGATTTAATCAGGAAAAGCTGGTTGTATTCTTTGGTATACTTAATCTATTGTAACTCTTAAATAACTAACTCATTAACCTGGTTTGTTATGGAAATAGAAGTTATACACTAGTGGTATATCCACTATTCCCTTATCCCAATAGATTTTAAACCCTCTTAGGCGGTCTCAGTCAAGTTTGAAAAGGCAGTGCTCTTAGGTTCTTGTAGGTTTTATGACAAGAAAGAACATCATATTGCTTTAGATCTCTTATGCAGGTTAGCTGGCTAACAACTTCAAGAACACCTGAATTCTGTCATTGAAATACAACCTGTACTCTGAACCTCATGTTACCTGCTCTGGATATATTCCTTTTAAGTCTGCTTTTTCTTAGCAGTTGTGTTTGCAGATGTCTAGTGCAGTAACACACTGTAACAGGAAAAGCTATCTTCTTAAAGAAGTGCACAAAAAGGCACCTCCGAAGGATAATAAAGGTTGAGATCATCTGCAGTAGTTGAGTCAGAAACCTCCAAGCATTGTCAACTCCACAGTACTGCCAGTTTCACTCTGCAGATTTGCTTCTCCTGCACTAGTCGTTGTTAATACAGATTCAGCCTTAGCAGGAAAAACAAAACTCAGTCATGATACGTGATGGATAGTGGATAAAATAGTGAATCATAGACCTCTGAGTGGGAATTAGGGGAATACTTTTTCATGGCCTGAAACCCTTCATTTTTGTCTGTTTGTATTGTGTATTTGTAGCAATCTTTAGCACTTACTGCTAAGTATTTCATGTTTATTTCTTTATGATTTTAACACAACTACGTAGGAACAGTATGTGGTGTGTCAGCAAATGGGAAAAAATATTCATTGGCAAGTTTAAAGTGTATCTGTATTTACTGTAAAATAAATCTGCGTGAAAGTATGACTTAAAGGCTGTCCTAGTATTAATATCTTGTAAGATGTCCTGAGAATCTTACCAATATATTTTGTATAAATTACTTGTTTAATTTAAAGGTAGTAATTTCAGTAATTTGATAATGCAAAGTACTGCTGCCTCAGATAAATTTCTGTGTAAATTTTTTGAATGGTCTTACAGAAATATCCAGACACATAAAAACCAATATCGTGAATTTGTGCTAATGAAAGTGTTCAATGTCTTTAAGTCTGCCAGGCCCTGGCAGTATATTGCATGTGGATAACATAAATGGGAACTTTGCTATGAACTTACGTGTGAGTTAAATCAGCTTTTAAAACTCAATATTGAGAAGGCCATACATAGCCTTTACAGCCTTCTAATCCTTTGCGAATGCTAGTTTCAAACAATTTACTTATTTTTATAGTCAAAGGCAACCTTAACTTCATCTATGGGAAGACCAGCGACAGGAGCTATACAGGTAAAAAGTTTCAATATTTACAATTTATATTGATTTCAAACAATGAAGCTTTCTGTTAAATGTTTGGGTTTAATACAAGTATTAAAAAGGTTATTGAAATAATACCCATTATTACACTGTTTAATTAGTCCTTTTTCTCACTCTCAGAAAGTGTGAGGTTTGTGATGAGTATTTTATTTGAGAACAGGGTTGGAAGCAATACCAGTGTAGTGTTTATAACACTTATTGACATGCAATGAATATTTTTTTCATTGAAATAGGAAAGAGGTACATTCTGGCTTTCATGTTTTTCTTAGGTACTTATACTCTAATAAGAATCTGCTGCAATTTACCAATGACTTTCCCACCACATCTTTAAGTATATTGACTTAATGTTAAATATATCTACAGTCACTGTATTCTTTTGTGTCAGCCCAAGAGGGAAACGGGAATTATCAGGGAGAATCGAGAGTAGAGCTACTTCCTGAAGGAAGGCAAGCCAGAAGCCTAGGGGGAAGGTGCATAGCCAGCAGTGCAGGGGCCTCACCAGGTAGGACCCAGTTCCACAACACTTGAGCTAGGCAAGTAGGATCCACCCAGAAATGGTGTCCATGTCCAACGAAAAGTCCAGAACGTAATGCAATAGCATGGTGATGAAGCGGGTCTAAAGTCAAGCCAAAAAGTCAGTGCATAGACTAGGGTTAGGACCAGTGATCACTGCCCAGATCCATAGTAACAAGGCAAGGCTAATATCAGTCCAGGAGATGAGGTTGAAATCTGCATCAAGGGACTCTCTGGCCAGGCATAGGAGTGGCTGATGTGGAAACAAGTAGTCTTCCAGCAAAGGTCAGGCAGGGGCTGAGGGATCAGGGTTGAGATTAGGCAAAGTTCCTGGACCTGCAGGTATGGTGTGGCTGGAGCACCCCTGTGAGTCTGGTCCAGGCCATTCAAGTCTTTTTATTAGTGCACTCAGTGTCCTCACAGGTAAGTTTAATAAACCAGCATGGGGTGGGATCAGACGTGTTGGAAGGCATTGTCTGGCAATAAGTTACAAATACCAAAAACTGGTTGGCTTGTGCCTCTCAGTTTAGATCAAGTAAAACATTCTGATCCATAATCTTGTAGGATTCTCTTTATTGTCAATAAAAATGAAAAAAGCAATTGAGTTCTGAAACAGTGTGGCAGTAGGCTAGAGTACATTACAGATCTCAAGAGCAACAGTTTTTAAGAATGTTCTAAAAATTAAGGATGTTTGAAATAAGGTATTCTGAATACATATAAAATTGACACAAAGTAATAAATGTTCCCTTGTTGCAGTTTCCTGATAGTGTTTGCTCCTCTACATTGCAGACAGTTACGATGTATAATATTTGAGAAATAAAAACATTTTAAAAATACTGAGTTTAATGAGGTGGTAACAACTGATTTTTGTATTTAATGGTTTTGTAATATGTAACTGATGTCTCTACTGTCCACATCCTATTTTTAGGAGGATTATTTTAATATGTCTTCCTCTTTATTTAAGGATGGGGTTGCTCGACCAATGACAGCAGTGTGTGCTGCAGGTTACACTAGGGCAGCTATGAGAGGTATGGTTTGTAGAAATCACCAGCTGCCAGAGGGAGATGTTATTTTACAGTTTTCAGTACTCTCTTTATTATGCAGGTTCTCCATTTGATCCTCTTGGTCAAGGAAGAGGTCCCATTCCACCTCTGGAAGCAAAAAATGCAGACAGGTTTGTTCAGTCTTGCATTAAATTATTTCAGAGCATTAACAGCAACAAAAAATCAACTATGGGTAGAACTAGGATTTCACATCCATGTTTTCACATCCCTTCACATCCAGACAGTTATGGAACTTCGAGGAGCCGTACTCTTAACTAAGTGGAATAGTGCCACAAACATTTATGCATGTGGTTAGCTGACTCAATAGTCCTGACTTTCAGGAATGTCCAATTTCAGTGACTTCTGGATCTGACATGAGCTCAGCAGCCTGGGCATAGTTGTTGCCACACAGTTGCTGTGGTACTTATATAGAATTGCAGAGGGTCATGGAAAGGTATGTGAACACCATAATTCTTGCAGCTCTCTAGGAAGACCTTGGGAGAATTTATGTGCTGTTTCTCCTGTTTCACTCTAACCTTACCACCTGAGGTAAAACTTGCAGGCTGGTGCCAATGCAAATGTTCTGAGTGCACTCAGAACAAGTCATTGAGCTTTTCAGTACAGGAGTTGTACTCCTCAAATATGGCTATATAGGAATAGGGAATCCTACTGAAATGTTCAGTTATTTAACTGAGAAGAAAATCCAGATAAATAACAACTTTTTAATAAAATCTCCATTTGCAAGTTATTCTTTAGTTATCTATGCAAATGAATTACTCTTTATACAATATTTCATTTCACTAAGTATTGGATTTGAAAGGCTTACCGGCCCATCTCTTTGTTCTGTCATTACTTCTGAACAAATTTGGTCCATGGAATATGCTTGTCTGTCTTGTTCTCATGAGAGGTTTTATTTTTTCTTATGTCTGTTTTCAGGTTGAACATGTGTATGTGTCATCTTTGGAGGATCTTCTCTGGGCATAATTTCACATTATATTTTCTTTGATGGGAGAACCTGTTAGCTGTGTTATGTGATACATCCCTGTGTTATTTTGAGAATATCCTGTGTAAAAGCTTAGTGTGTGCAGTTACTGGTGTTAATCCTTTTATTGTTATTTTTATTTTAGTGCGGAAGAGAAGATTAGGCAGTTGGAAAAAAAAGTGAATGAACTGGTTGAAGAAAGCTGCATTGCCAACAGCTGTGGAGACTTGAAATTGGTAATTTTTCTGGATTTCAGTTTTGCTACTATGGGAAGAACAATTTGTATAAATAGATGTTTCAAACTGACTTGGGTTTAAATGTTTCAAATTATCAATTCATCTTAATTGTAACTTCTAATCCAGTGGTACCTTGTATTGTCAAAAAAAAAGGTAGGAGCTGTATTTCTTGTGTATCTAACTATTATGGTGTATATAGTTGTGACTATACTTCTCTAATATTAGCCAGCCAAGCAGACTTAGACAATGTATGTCTCCTTATTGCTAATCATCACCTTTCTTTGGGTTATTTTGCTACTTTTCAGGCATTAGATACAGTCTGTGCATCTGAAGAAAATAGACAGGAGTATATTCTTTTCATACTTGTTTTGGTTTCATTCAAGGCATTGCTTATATTCTAGTGTTTTATTTAAGGCTCTGGAAAAAGCAAGAGAGGCCGGGAGAAAGGAAAGAGTATTGGTGAGACAACGTGAACAAATTGCTTCTCCAGAAAACTTAGACCTCACTTACTCAGTAAGTGCTTAGAAATCTTCAGTGGGTGAAAGGTCTTGGTAAAAGTCTCCTAAAGAGACATTTCAGTATTTGCTGAGTGTGTGTTTGCTGTAATGCTTCTAGCAGTGTACCAGATCAGGTACAGTTTACGTTTGGGGGTAGGAGAAGTTTAGGAAGTTAAAGTGAATGAGTTCTTGAAGTTAAAAAATCATCATTGGATTGCAAAGATCCATTTAGATCATCGAGTCTGTGCCCCTGCAATCTGAAGTACCAGAGAAACTATGTAGTCAACGTTAAGGGAAAAAGGATGCCCATGAATACCTGTTCCAGTTATCTACTCACATGCAAAACATGTATACCAAAATATAGCAGATGTAAACCTCGTACTTCAAAAATAAATAGGCTAGAAAATGTAACATGACAAGAGAAGAAGACAGGAGAGATCAGATGTTGATTTTAACTTGAGCCATAAAGTGACAGAAAATAAATTACATGACATAGGATATAGTAATATTCTGAAATCCTGAATCTTAAAGCAGGTATATAGATCTACATCCTGGCTTTCAAATGAATAGTAGACATTTTTAAGAAAAGAATAAAACATACATAAAAATACTTAGGGAGAATTTAAAGTTGTACTGCAGGTAATGCTCTAGAGACAATTATTAATAATGAATGCATAGAATTAGGCAGACATAGTAATTCATTTTACGGTGAAGATCAGAATAAAGCTGGGTTAAAAAATGCAGAGATATTTTACCAGACGCAAACAGAACTTCTGATTTGAAACAGCAGTTTGAAAAAATTCTCTCTTCATAAACTGAGTGACCACGGATAGTAGGACCATTTTCCACATGTTTAGAGTCATAAATTACGCACAGTCTCTGAGAATTACCTTGTATGAATGTTTTCTAATAACTTTGCATTATAACATTGTGCTTACTTGGGTCTAAGGCCCACTTAGCATGACTTTTAATGGTAGTTGAATTTAAGTACAAAATTAAAATAATTACTTAAAATAAGTGGATTTGAAACTTGTTTTCTCAATGTCACTGTACAAGAACAAAGGAGCATTAAAGATGGGAAGCTTAAAACTGGTAAAAGCAATACTTTTACCAAGGTAAAATTTATTTAAAATAACCTATTATGAATCCATGTCTATTACTGTTGAGAGAACAGCATATTTTCTTGTACCTATAATTGCATTTTTCTGTAGGTTCTTTTAAATCTGGCCTGTCAGTATGCTGCTAATGGAATGTATGCTGAAGCACTGAATAGCTACCAAGTTATAGTGAAGAATAAGTTGTTCACCAGTGGAGGTAGGTTATGTTTCAAAGTGGTTTAAAACTGGTAGTCAGACATTCAACATGAGGCCTTTGTCTGCATGGTGTTGACTCACAGACATCTCAGCTCTCGTATCTACCAGTCAGAGTGGATGACAGATGCTCGTAATCTCTGATTTAGTATAACTTACTGTGGTTTTATTCTTCAAGTCACGAAGTCTTTCCTTTCCATAGGCTAAGATAAACATAAAGCCACATACATCATTTTCTAACACCACACACTATGCTGTCTGCTCAAATACTATTTTTTTTTCTCTTTTGACTCGACTTTCTCCTTTTGAAAGCTTCTTCTAGTATTTTGCACATCTTTGAGACTCCCACAGTGCACTTTTCTCAGAGATGCTTATTTGCAGCTGTCTTCCTGGAGAGCACTATGAGTAATCTCTACCACATCACTTAATTCACAATCAAAATCAGAATACAGTTGTTTTCCAGGTTTCATTACTATGTCTCCCTCTGGGTGAAAATTCACAAGAGGCTGTTCTGTGCAGTGCTTCTTTAAAGGGACACTGGTACCCTATAATGAAGGCAAATTTGTTAAGAAGTTGTTCTAGTCTGTCACTTTGAAACAATGTAAGAATGTTGTAATTATGATTTAAAAGGCTGTAACTTATTGACTTCTTTTGATAGGTAGACTGAAGGTCAATATGGGAAATATATATTTAAAACAACGGAACTATTCCAAAGCTGTTAAATTCTACCGTATGGCTCTAGACCAGATTCCTAGCGTCCACAAAGAGATGAGGTGAGTTACTGCTAGTATGCATAGTTATGAGTGCCAGTTCTGGATACAGTATGATTTGGTAGCTAAAAATATAACCTAACCCTGATTTCTTTACTTAGGATTAAAATAATGGAAAATATTGGAGTTGCATTTATTAAAACTGGCCAATACACTGATGCCATTTCTTCATTCGAACTTATAATGAGCATGTCCCCAAACCTGAAGACAGGCTTCAATTTGATCCTATGTTATTTTGCTATTGGAAACTGTGAGCAAATGAAAAAAGCCTTCCAAAAACTGATTGCAGTTCCCTGTGAAGTGAATTACGATGACAAATACATTTCACCAAATGTAAGTTTGAACAAAATAAACTATGTATGTTTGAACAAAGCAAACTGTGTCTTTATATGGTAAATCATTAGAAAGAGCAAGAGATATTGAATGCTTGGACTGTACTGAATACGTAAGTCAATGTGTATTTATGTATCTAAAATAACATTTTTTTTTACTAGCATGAACTTAGTGTGGCAGTACTGCCCAGAAGTGTAAAATAATACTGAGAACATGCAAATCCTTTTTTCCTGGAAAGATAAAATTTATATACATAAAATTCACACCACACAATTGTCTTCATAATGCTTTTGTTGAAATTCATCTGGGCTCACTTACATAGCTCTCTTACTGCTTTACTTCCTTTATTCATATAATATTTTAATAAAATATTTATAAGCTAAAACAAAGGGAGCAAAGCAATGAGTGAGTTAATGCAAGTTATCTCAAAATGAATGTTAATAAACTTGAAATACCATAGTGTTACCTTACAGAAGAAAGTTTCATTAAAGTTCACAGGTGCTCATTATAGTTTATTAGACTTGGTTGGAAACTGGTGTGCCTTTGTACCATGAAACTAGCAGCTCATGATGTTAAAGACAGGAAAACATAATTAATAGGTTTAGGGTCCCTCTTAGAAAGGTCCTCTATAGAAAGATGGAGGCAAGCCCTTCATATTCTCTTAGCAATCTTTTTTTTTTTTTTTCTCAGTGATGAAAAGCTTCCATTTGCAGTCCTAAAGATCAAAGATATAATTAGTCTTCAAACTGTTTGCAGCTTAAGAGTAGCTGTTGCCTTCTTGTAGTCCTAGCATAAGCAAATAAAATTTAATAGATGAAGTATATATATTAATATTCATAGAATTTCTTATATATTAATATATAATGTATATATATAAAATTTCTTATATTACAAGTTATGTAACAGTAAGGGTGATTAAACATTTAAATTAATTGAAGACTAGGTAAGATTTATCCATTGGAAGAAAGGCTTTAGACTGTAGAAGTTCTTTATAAGGATAGGCAAGCTATGGTTTTAACATTCCAAGTTATGTATTTTGTTATGAAGAGGTTAGAAAAGATCACAGTGTTTCCTTCTGGTTTTTATTTTGTATAAATCTATGATCTATCCTCAATAAATGAGGAAGGGGTGGCTACCCAGAATACTTGCATTAGTTCTTTTAGAAATAACAAAGATCTGTGATAGAAACCACAAGATGACTCTGTGATTTATTGTGATGAGAAGGTAGCACAGGTCCTCACCTGCTGAATACCACTGCAGTTCAACAGACGCTTAAGGCTGCTGTTACTTCTAAGCATGCGAGTGTTCTTGCCGTGATTTGCAGCCTTCCCAGTATGATACACATGACATTAATTACACCTAGTAACAACCCTAATGTGAGTTATGACCACATGCATGAGCAGGAAAACAGGATTAAAGTAGTTGTAATGCCAAGTTTCATATTTGGGGGTTAAAAAACTACTTCAGACTGAAGCTAGCTTTTTAAAATGTGAGAAGTAATAAGTGACATTGTAGGCTATGTAATTTGCATCAATTTATGTTTAGTCATATTTTCTATAAAATAACTAAAATGCATGTATCCTGGCATAATTTGTGGTTGCTTTGTTTTCCTCCAGGATGACCCACATACAAATCTACTGATTGAAGCTATTAAAAATGACAGCTTAGGACAAATGGAACGTGAGAGGTAATGGTGGAGTCTATTCTTTGTTGACTGTGATGCCATGGATTTTAGCTCCTGAAAGTATTATCAGTCTTCTCAGGTGTCCACAACTCTTGTTATAAAAGTGTCCTTGTAATACTGTCATGGGTTCAGCAGTAGCAGTCATTTTTTTCTGCTTCTTAGTGGCTGGTGCAGCACTGTGTTTCTAACTT
>WYDI02020481.1:0-14359 GCA_009867235.2 Psittacus erithacus | reverse complement strand
TTTATCATTATTATTATTGGTGGTAGCAGCAGTGATTTGTGTTATACCTTAGTTAATAGACTGTTCTTATCTCAACCGGTGGGAGTTGTATTCTTTCGATTCTTTTCCCCATCCCTCCGGGAGCCGAGGGAGGAGGTGGGGGAGCAGTGAGTGGGCTGTGTGGCAGCCCATATACATAAACATATACAGACAAAGATTCAGGTAGCTCCATGTTAGAAGAAAATATAAGTAAGAGTTGGTGGAACTCACAGATCTGCATTATTTTAAAGTAAAAATCAGATTGCCTCAGATTTTCCTCATTCTGTTCCCTGTGTCTTGATTGGGATTCCAATCAGATGGAAAAAGCCTACCCTACTTCACTCACTAGAACACATGAATTTATATATTTCAAGTGTCCAGAAGAGAAAACCTCAATATGGACCTAATGGAATTATTTTAAAAATAAAATTAACTTTGTAGCAGTTGAAACAGAAAATCCCTTATAGCTTGACTTAAACTGTGCAGTCACTGTGAGAGCAATTGACATTGCACCAGAGAAGCACAGGAACCTTTACACACACCACCGCCCCAAACAGCATAGAGAAAACCCAAAACTGGTCATATATTTAAGATCATTGAACTTCAAAGCATCAGCTCAAGATTCAGCACTCCTACCAAAATCAACACAGTAAAAGCAAAGACTTAAATTTCTCTACTTATTTTCTACCTCAAGTACTTCAAGTTTTACATTATTTTAGGGAGGGATGGGGAAAAAAGTTGTTCCTTACTGAAACAGCACACGAAAGTCGGCAGAAATGAGATTCCTAAAAGAAAGGTAGAATGCAGTGTTCGAGCTACATTCAACAACTCCCAGACACATGCAAACACGGACAATCGCCACTAGAGGCTGCTACAGGATATCAGTAAGTTTTTCCCTCCATCTCAAGGAGGAGACACACCACCACCAGCGTACCAACTCTTATCAAATTCATAATTAACATGCTTTAACTCTGCAGAAAGAAAAAGCATAAGATTTCTTTAAGGGTTTCTATTTCTACCTGAGCACCAACACTGAAATGTTTTTGTTCTTATTTTTATTGTGGTTTGAGTCAAGTTTTAAAGCACTTTCAATACACCAGCACTTTACACAACAACCAGTTGACACTCCACTATTTACTCTCTTCCTACACAGTATCGACAACATAAAACAGTAATGTAGCAAAAAAAGTCAAAGTTTATTACAGGACAGTAGAAAATTCATTACATTGCTTACAAAAAAACATGCAAATTAAAAACACAAAGGAAATGCCAGTCATAGAATCATAAAATGGTTTGGGTTGGAAAGAAACTTAAGATCATAAAGTTCCAGCCCCCCTGCCATAGGCAGGGACACCTCACACTAGACCATGTTGTCACTCAAGGCTCTGTACAACCCGACCATAAATACTGCCAGGGATGGAGCATTTACCACTTCTTTGGGCAACCCATTCCAGTGCCTCATCACCCTTATAATAAAGAACTTCTTCCTTATATCCAATCTAAACTTCCCCTGTTTAAGTTTGAACCCGTTACCCCTTGTCCTATCATTACAGTTCCTAATGAAGAGTCCCTCCCCAGCATCCCTATAGCCTCCCTTCAGATACTGGAAGGCTGCTATGAAGTCTCTCCACACTGCCTTCTCTTCTCCAGGCTGAGTAGTCCTTTATAGAGAATTTGCATGATATGACTACAAGAGTTTGCCATTGCAGTACTGAATACAGCTTCTAGATCTAAAAGTATTCGTAAAGTCCAGTAAATTTTAAAGGCTGTACTTATAACCTTGATTCAACAGTTTTTAATTATTTGCAAGTCAGTTCTAGAAACTAAAACATCTCAATATCACCACAAATTCTTTACTATTTTAATCCTACGATTTTGACCCCAACTTTGCTTTCAGTAAAGCAAGTAACTCCTAGTGAATCAGCTTTACACAAACACAAATCTCGCAAGTAGAGTGGGAACGAAGCATGATTTTCAAAGACAGAAAAGACATCAGAACTGACCCCATTCTATACCCTTTCCAGTGAACTGACCTTCCATTCAGAAGCAAACACCAGCTGCTGCTACACTCTAAGTTTCTTGCCAGGTTACACCCTCACATCATCCTTTTAGGAGCTACAACATCACACTCCGAGATACACAAGTTATCACCAGAAGCGCTTACCCTGCTCCTCCCCCCGATTTCAGACCTATCACGTACACCTGCTGCAGGCGATAGCTCACGACCATTGGGAGTCCTACATCGGCCCAACCAACACAACCTGGGCAATACGCGAGGAGGCCGGCGGGTCCCAGGCCCCGAAGAGGAGCACCGCACCTTCCTCCCCAACAACACGCATCTGCTGCAGACTGTGCAGCCGCCCAGAGCGGCCAGAACCCTGCAGGAGCCGGGAAGCACAGACCACAACCAGCCCCACAGACCAGCACACCACACCGCCCCTCACCCCCAAGCCCCCGAAGGAAGCGCCCAATGCGCAGGCGCCAGCACTCACTCATCTCCCCCGCAGCGAAGCCCTGCCACTTCCGCTTCCGCCTGGCCGCTCCCGCGCCCCCGCGCAGACTCCTCCCTCCGGCCCCGCCCTCCGCTGCTCCCCGGCTCGCGCGGCGGAGGGGGCGGGCGCGAGGCTGGCAGGGGAGTGGTTTTGGGCTCCCGAACGCTGCTCGCGGTTGGTCCGGGAAGCTCTCGCGAGAGTTGGGATCCGGAAGCGGCAGTGGTGCCGGTAGGAGGTGGCTGAGGCGGTGGCAGGAGGAGGGAGCCATCATTGCCGCCGCCGCCGTCGGCGGCAGCTTCCGCAGCAGTGAAGGGGGCTGGCAGCGGCCCCGGCCTTTCTAGAAGTGCCTGTGGCGGTGGTGGCTCCGCGCAGGCTTTGGCGGGGTAGCGCCTTGGCTGCGGTCGCGCCGTTTTGGGCTGTAAGATGGCGGCGGCGGGCGGGGGCAGCAGCGTGAACCCCTTCCTCAGCGACTCCGAGGAGGACGAGCCCGAGGAGTCCAGGCCCGGCGGCGGCAGCAGTAGCAGCAACGAGCCCGGAGGGCCGGTGTACCCGCAGCAACCGCAGGAGGCGGCGGTGGCCGCGGGGAGCCCCGATGAGTTGCCGGGTTTGCGTGTGGCGGCACCGGGCGATGCCGGCGGCGGGGTGGGGGCGGGCGGCGGGACCTGTGCGGGGGAGCCGGCGCGGGTGCCGATGGACGCGATAGCGGCACAGCTTCTGCGGGACCAGTTCTTGCTGACGGCGCTGGAGCTGCACACGGAGCTGCTTGAGAGCGGCCGGGAGCTGCCTCGTCTCCGTGATTTCTTCTCCAACCCGGGGAACTTCGAGCGGCAAAGTGGCACTCCGCCAGCCGGTGGGGCCCTGAGCGGGCTGAGCGGCAGCGTTCTCGGGGCAGCAGGCGGCAGGGAGCCCGGAACTGGGCAGCTCAGTAAGTGACCCTGGCTCAGGGAGGGAAGGATGCGGCGGGCGGTGCGGGAGAGGAATTAGGGCTGGTCGGGGATAGCTCATGGCGCGGCGCTTTGCTGGTGCGTGTTTCCAGGGCAGCTGGGCGGCCAGGGAGGGCGGTTTGCATCTCTTCGTGTTTTTTGCAACCCGCGTGTGTGGAGCTGGGGGAGGCCGCAGGAGCGCGGCATCCAGGGCCTGAGGAGATGGGGTGCCAGGACCTGTGTTACTCTCAGCCTTCTCACGGACCTGATTGAGCCTCAGTGTTTGCATGCAGGTCATGCTTGTGCCAGACGCGGAAGAAATGTGAGAGATGGAGATTTTAGCCTGAATTTTTAGTAGTTTCGGGGTGTAGACTTAATTTTTAGCTGTCTGAGGGTTTTTTTGTCCGTCCTTAGTGGCTACTGTCAAGAGATAAACTATAGGCAGCTAGGGGAAAGTTGGGGTTTAAGCCATGGCAGCCTTTTGTCAAAAATGGGGTGTCAGGGGCCAGCATGTTATTTCTGCTGATGCAATGGAATGGCAAAGTCATGCAGCAATAGATCTGAGTTTTACAGGTCATGCACAATTAATATAATGTTTCCTGTAATTAAAGCTGGCATGTTTACCAAGATCTGCAGTCTTTGACTAACCATTCTGGGATCTGGAGTTGGGGAGCAGTAAATATATTGGGTTACCATATCTTTAATGAGAAAAAGCGTTGCAGATATTTGGACAATCATCACATAGCTGGCTTTACAAGTTCTTTAGTTTTAGTAGTAGAGTATATGGCCTAGAAAAGTATCAGTTGTGTATTTTATTAATGTTACTGTCAAGAAACATAGAATTCTAATAAAGAAGTGGCGTGTGGAAGTGGTTTTGAGAGAGAGAAGATGCCCAGACACCAGACTTATGAGGACTTGAACTCACAGGAGAGTATTGAAGTGAAAGAAGTTGTGGTTAGCAGTTTAAAGACTTGTGTGTATGTGCGTTCTAAGACACCTAAATTTTGAAAATAGTCCATAGCATTTTGTAAATAGTCAGATAGAATCATAGGATGTTTAGGGGTGGAAATGACCTTAAGATCATCTAGTTCCAACCCCTCTGCCATTGTTCCAACCTCACACTAGACCATGTTGTCCAAGGCTCTGTCCAGTCTGGCCTTGAACACTGCCAGGAATGGAGCATTTGCCACTTCTTCAGGCAACCTGTTCTAATGCCTTACCACCTTCACAGTAAAGAACTTCCTCCTTATATCTAACCATACTTTTGGTTTTTTTAAAAAGCATTCCTAATGTTGCAAAGGCATGCAGTTAGACTTAAAATTTAGAAATAACTGATAGTATCTAGATGGCTGGGGTAATGGACATCTAAACTTTAAATTTGTTATTGTTTTTCAAATCTTAAAATGGTATGGATTTTTTTTCATGATGTGTTGTTCATATTTTGGTTACTGTGTTTATGAGTACTTAAAGTTTCATACTTGGCTTTGTCCAGGAGCTTCAGTGTGGTAGTCGTCATAGTAAGGTTGGTGAATGTTGCAAAACACTTGTGCTTTAAGGCTTCAAACCAATATAAATTTTTGTTTCATTAAAAGCAGCTTCCTTGGGGATTCCAGTCAATTCAACTGATTGATTAAACATTCTATTTTTCTTTGTCAACATACTGTTTCCAGTTACTGATAGTATGCATATTCCACGAGAATTAGAGAAACACCAGCCTGTGTAACTGTGGGGTAATGCATTCAAAAAAATGATCTCTTGCAATCCTAGAACAATGTACACTTATGTGAGGACATCTTAATGATTATGTTGTGTTGACCTGCTGAATGATAGATGGCTATAGGACATAACTATTAAAAAAGGGGGGGGGATGGGAGATTAAAATTTATTTTGGAGCAGTTTGATAATATTGAGGTGTGCTGAAATTAGTATGCTAGAGCTTAAATTAAAGGTTAAATGTCAGTGTTGTGAATTCTGGTATGTACAGGTTAGAGTGTGCTTTTCCAAGGCTTTTTTTGTTGTTTTTTTTTTTTTTTTGTCTCAACAATGATTCAAAGGGCAGTTTATATTGAGTTGATATTTACATTGAAAGGTGACAGATCCAGAACAGTGGAAAAAAATGTATTTTTGTATAGCTCAAGTAGATTTTTGTACTTATTGCCTTCGGACTTTCTTGCACTTTGGAGTCTAGCACTGAGCTAGCGGTTGTGACAGTGCTGTTCAGCCTGATTGTGGTTAGTGTCAGCAAGAGTTGATAGCCTCATGCCTCTGAATTTATACCAGTTTCCAATGTTAAAAAATGGAAGCACACCATGGGCTAAAAATTGTATGGTCTTTGCAGGATTTCTTTTCACTTTCTTGTTAAACATGTTAAAGCCACAGGTCAGATCCAATAGTAAGTCTGAGTAGTTTCCAAGTTAGTAAAAAGGTTTAGTTTTTTGGAGGGAGATCCTGTCTATTGTGCTTATATTTGTGGATCCTCACATGGAGACTTGCAGAGAGTGTATTTGAGAGCAGTGCAGGTACCTTCTTTTGCTGTAGCATGCCAAAAGGCATTTGAGAATAAACCAATAGCTTTCCTCATAGAAATTATTGATGCAGAAAGTAGCAGAATTTGGCATGATTGTCATTTCAAGGTCACTTGGATTTAATGCTTTAGTAAAGAAAGATTCTAAATGTGATCAGGTAAAAAAGTTATTTATTTCTGTTGATACCTAAAGTCAGAATTTCTTCTCAGCACTAGCTTTGCACTTGCTCACCCATGCCCCCAAGTTAGATGAATTTCTGTGGGTTTACACTGAGGTTTTTGATAATTTGAGTGAATGCAGAACAAGTATGACTGGCAATTCTTCTTGAGTGCGAAGTATGTTTGGAATGCTGCCTGAGGATTTCCACTGAGCAATGGAAAGCTTTCATACCATGCGTTCCTGTACAGAATAGGAGAATTTCGGTGCAAGTGTTGATTGGTACTTCTCAGAATCCTTGTAGGCAAGCTAAACTATGAGTGCAGGCTAGATTATTTTTATCTTCCTTCCTCCCCCTATCTTTCTCTTCATATACTGCTATAAAGAGGTTTTGATGAAGTATCATAGAATTTAAACAACTAGCATCATGTGGTCAGCTGGTGACTTAAAAGCTCTTTTGTCTTTGAACCATGCTTCAGAGCGCTTAGTTACAAAAGCAGAGATAATCAGATGGCTTGGATTTCCTAGGTTTTTTTTGCAAAAACACCCTTCCATTTTCCAGCAGCAGTAATGTCACAGCTGCAAACAGATTAAGATATATTGTGTCTAGCAATTTTGCTCTTCTAGTTTGAAGCAAACCCACTCTGTGAAGGAGTCAGTACTGTTCTTTTAGATGCCCAGTACTTGTGTATAGTCACCCTTCATGTCCTGTATCTCTGCTAGATCTTCCCAAACTTCTATGACAGCTTCTTCCATTGGTTTCAATAGCAGTAGCTCCATATCTGCTAGACCATTTTGATACCACTTTTCTAATGCTTGCCTGTGTGAGTGGTATGGTGTAAGTTTTTTCTTCATACAGTATTCCAGATATTTTACAAGGCTTTAGTTAGCACCCACATATTAAGTTTGTGTACAGTACAAATTGAGACACTTGAATTTTAGAAATAAAACTGTTACTTGTGTCATCCTTGTTCCCGATCCAGGAATGTTCTCCCATATATACAGATAACAGTAATTCAAGCTTGAGCTTTGTGAGTGAAGAAACTTGAATATGTGTGTATATATATATATTCATGTGATTGCTATGGTGCCCTTTGATTGCTATGCTTGGCAAATGCCTTTTCCTGAAGGGGTTCAGGGACACTGTTAGAACTAGTTTTAGTCTTAAAATCTGTTGTTTATTTTGTCCTCATGGCTACAAAAGCTCAACATTCTCAACATTTAAAATAGCTTTATGAAAATCAGAAAGAAGGGGTTTAAGCATTTGTTACATTGATGACTTTTTCAGGAGATGATTTGGTTCTAGTTATTTCCAAAATAAGTTGTTTATGACTTTCTGGGATTTGATTTGAGTTGTACTAAGCTAATCTTAATCTGAGTACAAAAATACGAAGTATTGCTACTTCTTCATAGTAAACTTCTGGCTTTTTTAAATGAGTTGGAAGTATCTCTTTGGTTTTGCTTGTAGCCTTTGAAATTCAGATGGCTAGTACTAGAAAAAGACAGATGGAAAAAGCATATTGATGATGCTTTGTGAGAAAGGAGTTTCTTGGTAACAGTTCTTAAACTATGTACATGCCCTTGTCATGATCAGTGCTTAATCAAATTTTTGTTTTATATGAAACAAAAGTAGAACAGGGCTACCTCAAAACTGTTCATTTTATCCCAGCTTAAATGGCAGTCTAAGTAAGATAGGAGGCTGGGAAGAAGACAAATAATTTCTGTTGTTCTAATTACTATTTTCTTTTGTTCATTAGGTGTTTTGTTGTGTTTAGCTCAAATCTTTTGTCTGTCACTTTATGAAAGTAAGCAAAAATATATTGTCTTGTTCACTACCTCTCCAGATGCTGAGGTGGAATGACAACTTGTGGGTGAGAAGTGGTTTTACTATCTAATTTGGGAAAGGTGCTTCTCTTGGTAAGGACAGGATGGAAAGCTGCTGATAAATAGGTAGTCAAAGCTGCTAGTATTGGCAGATAGGAAAGATAGAATGTTGTCTCTTTAGAAGTAGTAAAGAAAACAGTTGAAAGAGTTAAAGGTTTGTATGTAATGCTGAAGGAAAGTGGAGCAGGGTTCCCTGCAGACCTGCCAGAAAACAGTGATGCCTGAGTGAAATGTGAGAAGTTTCATAGCGCCCTGAAGTTGGCTTCATTGATAGAGAAACCGGGTGAACTTTCTCGAGTTTTAAGTGCTTTAAAGCCCCCTTCATTTTACCAGCACTCGTGTTTCTGAAACTTTTTCACTTCATAGCTTTACAGCTTCTTGGTTTAAGACTTCTGCAGCTGTTGGAATTGTCAAATGCGTGAAACTGGGTCTGCTGAAAAGCTGTTTCTGATGCATTAGTGGATAGTTTAAGCTGCAGCTCATATCTGCACTGGGGTGTTTTGGGATGTAATGGTATAGTTCAGAAGACAGGTTAGTCCCCATAAGGGTATAACTACACAGAGAATTATCATTGAGCAGCAAGTGTACCATGTGACCATGTTATATTTTACCTTGTAGTAATTTATTTGTGTGTTCTTGTTCTCTTAGGACGTTTATAGATATGTTATGGGAATTTAGCTGCTGTAGTCCTGACTTTCTGTTCTGTCCCTGTGCCAGAGTCACTGTTACTTTCCTCTGCTGGGGAAGGCAGAAGTGAATCTCTATATATAGGCACTGTGGCTAGTTCATTTATTTGTGAGTTTAACCATGCCTTGGTTGAAAGCTTTGGCAAAGTAGGCTTTGTGCTGCAGCAGCACAGATTTCCTCCTGGCAGTTTTGCTGATGGGGAAAGGAGGGATTTTGGTGGGGGGCTGGGTGGAGAGAAAGGGAACAGCAATAAGATTATCTGGAATTTTGCATTTCAGAACTAACCATTGAAAGCTTCTTTAAACTCCCCTGTACATAATCTGAATTCTGCATAAGTTACATCAAGTTTCCTGTAGCTTTTCTTCCTTTGAGAATTATCTTTCTCTTGATTGAAGATGTGATTTGTAAATTCTGTTCAGCTGAGAGAACGCTTGCTGGAAATTTCATCGTTATCTGGTATAAAAAGATTTGTACAGTATTTGCAAGCAAGTAATGATCAAGTAGGTGTTGATCTCAGCTTTGCAGAAAGCTGATCTGTGTGCAGTCCATCATCTCTGTTAATTTAAAAATTGTGAAGCTGGCCTTATTTTATAAATTCATAATTAATGAAAATATGGAAAAAATATTTTTCAGAATTTTTCATGCTTTAGAACTAAACTAAGATTTTGCCACAAATCCTAAATTAGGTAATTCATGTATATATATGGAATTATGTATTATTTAAAAGATGCATTGGAAGTCTTTTTCCTGTCAGTTTATAAAGATAAGTCATAAACACTTATGCTGTTGTGTGTTCAAAGTTAAAACTCTTTATTGTCAATGTATTACTTGTATTTGGTTTTTTATTGTAGGTTTTGTAAAGATGCAGTTTTGAGAAACTGAGTTGAATTCTTCTTTAGGATAGGTAAAAACTTTGAGACATTCAGCAAAGATCATAGGCCTTGTATTTTCATTTATGATGCATGTGCCTGAAGCATGGCCCAGACTATATTGAGTTTGTTAATCAAAAAGATTAAGGGAAAAAAAAACCACACCACAAATTGTTAAGATTTCCACTCCCCCCTCGCTTTCTTTAAGACAGACAATATACTGAAGTCTTTCCCCTGGTGCACCACAGGAGAGAGGCAATTTACTTCCTCTCTTCCTGCAATATAACACTGCATGATGGTGATGCAACTGATTACTTTGTTGCTGAATTGAAGGAAATACTGTTACGTAAAAACTCAGAGAATAAGAATTTCATATTTATATAACAAGTACTTTTTCGTCTTGGTTTGATGTTGGATGGGAGAGAGATCTAACAGTTGTTCTATCATTTGACAAAGCTGTTGGAGTAAAAGAAATTACGGCAAAAGTAGTCACAGAATCCACAGGATGGCTGAAGTTGTCTGAGACCTTGAGGTCATCTGGTCCAACCTCGCTGTTCAAGCAGAGTCACCTAGAGCCGGTTGCCCAGGACCGTGTCCAGATGGCTTTTGAATATGTTCAAGGGTGGACACTCCACGGTCTCCATGGGCAGCCTGTGTCAGTGCTCAGTCACCTGAACAATAGAAAGTTTAATGATGTTCAGAGGGAGCCTCTTGTGTTTCAGTTTGTGCCCATTAACTCTGGTCCTGTCATTGGGCACTGCTGAGAGGAGCGTGGCTCCATCTTCTTTGCACCCTCTTTTCAGGTATTTATACACACTGAGATCCCCCCTGCTCTTCTCCAGGATGAACAGCCACAGCTCTCTCAGCTTCTCATAGGAGAGATGCTTCGGTCTCTAGTTGCTAGATTTTTGGGGGTTTTTTAATATATTTTTCAGTTGTTTATAGAATCTATGTGAATACACATTGCTAAAACTTAACTGGAACATTTACTACTGTCCTGAGATAAATGTAGAAATCGGGAAAAGGGGGATCATACTAGAATTGGAATGAACAGGAAACTGAGAGAATGCAATGCCTGAAAATTAAGATTAGTATTATCTATACACTTTAAATAGTCCTTCAACAAAGACAGTCATTTAAGGAGTAGAATGATACAATTTTGCTTGATGTCAGAGAGTATAACAGAAAGCTGGGTTACTGCAGAGAATGGAAAAATACTTGTAATGCAAGTTAATTGATACATTTTTGGAGACACAGTGCTGCAACATCAACCATATGGAGTAGATTTTACACTTTTGATGCTTTCTGATTTCTGCTGAAGCCAGCCAGGGTCTTGAGTTGGAAGAAGCACCTCTGTGCCATGCTCTGTCCCTTAGCTTTTTTGTTTTGAGAGGCTCTAGTAGCCCAAGCATGCTACAGCACATACGTACAGAGCCAGGCTGGGTTTAATGTTTTCACCAGTGTCAGATGCCCCTGGAACTCAGTGTTAGCTGCAGCAACATTCAAATGGCTTGGTGCATTTTTCCTCATGAGCTTCTGCTGTGTCCCTGTCATAGGAGTGAAGGTTGTGTCTTTTTACTGCAATGTATCTGCAAAGTATTTGTTTTACATATCTAGTGATTGTTTTTTTGTTTTAGTGATTTGTTTTAGTGATTAGTTTTGTGATTGAGGTTTTTACTTTCAGGATGTTTTTGGGTGTTTTCTTGGTTTTTTTCCCTGCTGTTCTTGATTAGCAGGCATAGGTTAGTTTTCTCCAAGCAGCTTTAAGGTTTTTACCCTCATATACTTTCTATGAATTTTTGTATTTGTTAGTTATATGAAGTAGGTCAGCGCAATTACCATCTGTTTGGTCAGTCTGTTGTGGATTGCCTGTCATGGAGTACTACTGAGTGATCATCCGGAATGCCTGTTCTGGTAATTTGTTAGTGGATTGCTCTGGCATTTTGAAAGTTAGTTTTATTCTAGTTGCTTTATTTAACTCTGTTTCCTTTCAATTTAGTGATGATATGAGAACTTCTTTTCAGAACATATCAACCTTGAAAATTCAGGAGGTCTTATTGAGTAAGAACATCTGGGAGAGCAAAAGAAGCACTTGCAATTGCAAAACAAGTTTGATATGTGTTTACAATTTAGCGTCTGATGCAGTGAATGACTTTAAGGCTCTTAGTTCCATCTTAGAGTTACCTTAAAGATGTGGAATGTGTTGATCTGGTAAAATTTACTCTGCAAGTTCAAATTGGTTTAGAAAACTGATACATAAGTCTGTTCCTACCATAAAGACGTTATGCTATACCAGATATCTGCTGCCATAGATCAAGTTTGCTTTGCTGGCTGATGAAGTATTGGTAAGCTTGGAACAAGTTGAAACATACCAGACATTTTAAATGCAGCAGCCATATAATACTTGTCAAAGTAATATTGCTTCAGAGTTGTCTTGTGAAATTTGGGAAGGCTTAAAGAAATTTTTGGTATTATTTGTGGGGAATTAGTTTCATTTATTCATATATATTGCACAACGTACTTATTTCATTTGCTACATAATGCGGACACAGATACAAACTGAACTGAAGACCACTTGTGAAGTTTTTAATGATGTCTGATTTTTTGATTTAATGTAGAAAGGACTCCATTAAAGCTTTTCAGGTTTTTACATTATCCCACATCTGTGAGTGCTGTCCATCTTGCCAGCTGGTTTATTCACATACACATATGTGCAATTCAGTACTAATATGAGGCTTAAGCAACTGCAAGTATATACAAGAGGAAGCTATTTTTTTTCCCCAGATAGTCTCTGTCCCCAGTTTCCCTGGTTTCTGCTGGTTTGTGCCTTTGATATTGTGGAGGACAGCTGAAAATGCAAATTATTCAAGGACATGCTTTTCCAGACCAGTATCTCTATGGGAGAGCAAGCCATCTCTTGCATGGCCATAAGGGCTGGTTTACTCTGGGTCTGGAACATTTAAGGTAGGTATAATATCTAGTTTACTGACTTCTCTATGGCCATCAGAAACATCTAAAATACATATTGATACACTTGCATTTCCTTAGGACTGAACTTCAGCGTTTCTTTTATTGTACCTGTAGCACAGAGAGAAAAAAGGAAAAAGTTAATAACATGCGAAGTGGATATCTTGTACAAGTGTGCTACCATTATTACTTCTTGAACTTTAAGGAAAAATATGGAGTTCTTGGTCTTCATATGCTCCATTTGGTTAATTGTTAGTACATGACAATATTGTTTCCTCTGAGCTCAGAGAAATGTAACAACTTCTTGGCTGCTTTACCACTAGTAATTTTAAAAATCAATTTAGGTCTCATCCAAATAGCTTCTGAGAGATTTAATTCTTAATATTTTTTTCTTCTGCCTTTCTATCAAGTAGTATTGCTTTGTCAGTGGTTTTAGTTGATTTATAATGTTGTGCTCATGTAAAGATTATTCAATAATGCATTTTTGTAGAAGACTGCAACTGATTTCTGCTTAATTCATGTACTATGAAACTGTGGTTAATATGATGCCTCTAGTTGTCCCTTTAGGTAAGCTGGTAAAAATAAACTGGTTTTACCATTGGAGTGAATGAAACTTATCCTTTTTCATCTTATGTATGTCCGTTGAAAGGGATTTGAACTTTAAACTATCATTTTAGTTTGAGGGTTTTTTTATATTTTCCTCTTTTTATAGTTAAATTCAGCTTTCAGTGAAAGAGCTGAATATGCCTCAGGAACATAAGCTGTCAGCAGAAATCTGTATGTCGTACAGGTAACAATTCTGGGAATAAGAAAGGAGTTAAATTCTCTTCCTCTGGAATGAAGCCATCGCTGAAGCAGCTCAAGTTTAAAAGTGAAACATGGCAGTGAACCTGTTTTTAACATCATAAAAGACATTAAAAAAACCACATTTTTTTAGCAAATGGGTTAAAAGAACTTTTTAGCTTTGAGTATCTAACATGTATCTTAGCTTTCTGATTTTTGTTAATCCTTTTTCAGTGGTAGAGGCAAGAGACAAGAACTATACACATACTCTCCTTTACTTTCGCAGTCTATCTCCCTGTATTTCACCAGTATGAGCTATGAAGAGCCTAAGCCTTTTTCATTTGTTTTCTGTTCACCTGTGGTATACTCTTGTTCCATATTGCAGTAATGTGCTTTCTGGATTTGTTTATACCTGCTTATCAAAACAGTTTTTATGTTGCTTTATTGTTTCTGAAACAAACTGACAGCAGTTATTTTTTCACTGTTTACCAAGAAAGCTTTTAGCAAAAATAAACTGCTGATAGTGTGTTCCAACTCAGAATACTAGAAAAATAAGTATAAGATCCAGATACAGAGGATTGTTGGTAAGAATGTGCATATCATGACAGCAGAATGGCTTCATGCTGCTGTGTTGCACTGGGTTCTTTTCTAGAAAAGAAACAGAATTTAGCCAAAGCGTACTTCTTTTCAGTAATTTCCCCCTGCAAGGTTCTGCTTTGATGTTCTTTGCCAAGTAACTTAAATCTAAGGGTTCAGTGTACTAGAGTACAAGTATTTGTACTTCAGAAAATTGTGAAGTTTCACATTCCTCAGGTGAGCTATGTGGCTGAGCACAGCGCTTCCCTTGCTGATTCCTCTCCTTCAGAGCTCTGCTGATTTTGCTGGTGAATGAGGAAGTTTGGTTGCCAGCAGGGAGGTACCATGTTAGACCAGTCAGTCTCACCTCTGTGTGTCACAAAATCTTGGAGCAGATTCTCGTGGAAGGCATGCTAAGGCACATGAAAAACAGCAAGGTGCTTGGTGACAGCCAGCATGGCTTCACTAAGGGGAAATCC
>WYDI02020479.1:18600-42594 GCA_009867235.2 Psittacus erithacus | reverse complement strand
AAGAGAAGGCTGCGTGGAGACCTCATAGCAGCCTTCCAGTATCTGAAGGGGGGCTACAGGGATGCTGGGGATGGACTCTTCATTAGGGGCTATAATGATAGGACAAGGGGTGATGGGTTCAGACTTAAACAGGGGAAGTTTAGCTTGGATATAAGGAAGAAGTTCTTTACTGTGAGGGTAGTGAGGCACTGGAATGGGTTGCCCAAGGAAGTTGTGAAGGCTCCGTCCGTGGTGGTGTTCAAGGCCAGGTTGGACAGAGCCTTGGGTAACATGGTTTAGTGTGAGGTGGTCCTGCCCATGGCAGGGGGGTTGGAACTGGATGATCTTCAGGTCCTTTCCAACCCTAACTATTCTATGATTGTATGATTCTATGACTCAGTGCAGGGAGCCAACATGAGCCTTTGACATCACTGGTTAAATTTAGGGGATTAACACAGACCTAAAATGGTCTGGAGGAAAGCTACTGCTGGGTGGACAGGAGAGAGACAGCATCATGCAACCAGCTCCCACCCAGCCGCAGGCAGGGGATAGAGCCAGGATTTCTGCACCTGCCCCACTGCTCTGCAGTGTCATCCCTGCAGAAATAGGGTGTGCTGTGCTTTGCTGCAGCACAAAAGCAGACGTGTTCCCTGGGGGTGCCTGCAGCAGGGCTAAGGGAATCCCTCCTGAAATCACACAGCCCCATGGAGCCACTGGTCCTGCTCTGCTGGTCAGAGTGAGAGGTTGTGGGGTGACAGAGGTGCCCCTCACATGGTGGCGATGTGGGAGAGGAGGTGATGCTGAGCAAGTCCCAGCCCGCAGACTCCCCCAACAGCCTCCTCTCTGTCCCCTCCCCAGGGATGCTGCAGCCCTCACTGACCCAGCCCCAAAGGAGCACACCTCCAAAGAAAAGACAAGGGAAACAGTCCCAAAAGAGGCAGCTCCCCCAGAAAGATGAAGAGAAAACTCTAACAACCAAGAGGAGCCTCTGAGCCCCAACCCTGCTGTTTGTAGAGGTGGGTGAAGGCTGTAGCTGTGTAATTGCAAGTCAGGTTGGTTTGGCAACCTCAGTACTTACAGAAGATGGCTTCTGCAGTTTATGGACACCCGATTCTTTTTCTCCCTTGATTCTTTGCTGATTCTTGCAGAGCCCTCACTGATCTTTGTGTGAAGAACATTCCACAAAGTTATTGCAATAACACTTCTGAAATTTCATATACCTTCAATATGGAGATCATGGGACACTCACAGAAGCAACTCTCTGTTTCTGAGCATACCGTCTTGCACAAGCAACTGCTTTGTTTTGCTGCATTTGTGTGGCACCTACATAATGGAGAATGGAACATTTCAGGTGTGAGGAAAGAGCCATTGTCATGGTTTCAGCTCATTTGTTTGCTTTCCTGAAGGAATAGCTCTGCAGCCACCAAATATCCAGTGAAAAGGCAGTCATAGGAAGAAACGTTCCAAGCCAGACCATGAGAAACACGATAACCCTTAATTGCTTTCTCAGTACTTGTCCATAGCTCATGCTAATCCCAAAAGGCAGTGGAGCCGAGCAGGCTTATGGCCCTCACATCCAGCCTATTGTTTCTGACATTAATGATGCCTAAGAGTACTCTAATGCAATCTGGCCAACAAGTTGTAGAGCTTATTATTAGTACAATGATATTTTTTTCAGCTCTTAATCAAATTTATTGGATACATGGAAGGCTGCTGAATGCATTGCCAGATTTCTCTGTCTGGAGTCAAATCATCACCATAGCTTCATTCTATGCAGCTCCTGTGCGATGTGGGAGTCTCAAATACAGGGTATTTCCCCCACAGCTGAGCCCAGACAGGCCCTTATCAGCAGTGTGCAGGGAATAACGTGCTCACTGCATCAGGGGGTTCCTGATGTTCCTCAAAACCTCCTGAGGTTCCTCAAAAGTCAGGAATAGGTGTGGTTGCAAAACTTTTTCTTTTGATAGAAAAGCCCCTGTTCCCCTCTTGGGAAGCTGACACCTGACATCTTCAAGGACCGGGTACCAACGCTTCCATTTCCTTTCTATTGTTGCTACTTGTGTATCTAAAAGCTACCTATTTCACAACCACCTTTCACAGTGAATCCTCCCCCAGGTTTTCGGTCTGCGACTGCAATTTGCAGCTAATGAGCAAGATGAGGTGCTGTTCTCAATCAGTCATTCTTCTGCCCTCTTTTGTTCCTCCTTTGATTGATGTGTTCTCTTCGATGCCACTCGCACTCAGGGACACGTTGCAAGTGCCTTCATCTTCCCATCTCCAGCTGCAGTCACTGAGGGCTGTCAGCGGTTTCCACTGGTGCAATTACCTCTGCAGAAGAGGAACTGATTCTACCTCACAGCTTTCATGCTGAAGTGCTTGAACATAATGAGCTTGATGGTGATTAGCATGGATCCAAGCACTTGTAGTGAAGAACCATGGAGGTTATTTACATAAAACGTACTCATTATGTTATACAAGAACCAGAAGGTAACTGGAGCAGAGCTCCTGGGTTACTTTACTCATATTCCGATACCCCATTGGAGTTACAGTACTCCATTGCTGCCTGCCACAAGGAATCACATCATGAGATTGTGCTAAACCAAGCAAGGTATATCTCACGGACAGTTTCATCCTCTATATCCTTCTTCTTTCCTATCAGAAGGATGCTCTCACCTTCTGATGGTTAAAAACATTCTTCTCATTTCCGATCTAAATACATTCATGGGCAGTTTATATCACTTTGTTCCTAAGCCCATGTTCTCTTCTAGTTTAAACAGTTCAGTCTCGTTGCCTTTTCTAACCCAGGTATCTATTTGAAAGACAGCAGTCGTACCCTGTATATACAGCGCTGAGCTATATATGCATTCTGGCTGGTATAATACTGACCCCCTAAAACTGACATGCAAACACTCATCTGCTTAATTTTATTGTAGCATGTAGGCCTATTAAAATTAAACAGGCCACTCAGAATCACTGAAGCATAACTTCACAGGAAAATCGGTTGCGTAATTAATTGCAATTATGTGTATTCTGCACCTAAAAAATCTGTGCTGCTTTTCAGAAGGACCATAATATGTATTTTCTGTCAATAGAAACACACGTCCTCTAATTTGTCTTCAGTCACTATGAAATTACAGAGCTCTGTGACAAAATAATGCAATTACTTGGGTTTAAAAGATGTTACAAGCACATCTAAAGCTGTAGCACTGTCTCAAAAATCTTGTGTTAAGAGCAATACAAAAGCACAAACCCAAAACCTTTCAACCTGCAAAACTCTTCATCCAGTAAGATGTAGAAGAGGGCAAAGGATGCACAGCTTTAGCAATGACAGTTCCTTATTACTCGGTATTCAGCACTCTATCATTTCTGATTGCAATATATGGATTTTTCATCCAATTTAATAACAAAAAGCTTTGTTTTTAAATTGGAAATTAATATTATTAAATAGGAAACCTTTGGCCAAGTTAACACCACATCATCCACAAAAGTAGAGCATACACCATTTTTACCAACACATGGGTTAGTGTGTAGCTAACAAAAATGCATTTAATGAGTGATAAATGCAACTGATACCTCCCACCAGCTTCACCTACGCAGTACCTGGGCACAAAACCAAACTGTGTTACATGTCAGTCAACTTTTGATACAGAAATACCCATTTCAGATAAAACTCTTTGCACTTTTACCTACATAAATACCTAACTCTAAGTGGACAAGCACAGACTCAACCTGTAGTAACTGGCAACATGAATTATACATGGTGCAGCACATCAGCTTCTCCTTCCACTGATCAACACAGCGCTTTCAGTGTAGAAAAGTAGTGTCTTGTGCAACCACCCTGAGCTCTTTGCTCTTCTAACCCATATGATGGAGTATAAGGTGAGCTCCTTCCATGTCAGTCCATTTGAATTCTCTCTGTGTGTATACATATACATACAAATACACATATGTGCAGGGCCACAGAGTCAGCTCCCATGTAGACATCTCTCAGCTCAGGCGTCAGTCCTGTGAAGCTCCATCCAACACTGTGCAAATAGCGGGAAAGGTGCTGAACATGAAGGATAATATTGTGTTAATGTAATATTCATTGCTCCCTGGGGAATCTGAGGTGGAAACATGAAGAAATCAGCCTGAATTCCTCCATTCTGCTGCTTGATAGAGATGAACAATTCCTACAGAGCAGAAATGGGCATGAGGAAAATATTTCTATATTAGGTGTCTGCACACTTGATGCTTTTGGAAGTAGAAAATATTTTACCTAAAGCGCTCATATGTGCAAAAAAACATGAGCAGAAAGCCAACACAGCATGTTTTAATACAAAATGAAATACGACCTTTTAAGGAACCTTAAGCTTCTGAAGAGTAAATGTTAAATCTATATATAATTCAAAGTACATTGGCTGAATCAGACACTGGATTCAAAGCTGTCCTGAAGAAAACAATCCTCAGCTCCTGCCTTTAAAAAACCCCACTTTTGAAATGTTACTGTTATTAACCAATTTACTGCATAGGAAACCTGCCGTTGAAAGCAGAACAGCTGACGTGCCTGTGCATGGCATGGATGCTGCTCCAATGCGCTTAAGGGCTTGATCCAGGCAGGAGTGAGGGTCCTTAGAAGTCAGTTGGTGCTGAACACAGCTCTTGTCCTGGGAGTCCAAAGGCAGAGTCCGAAGCCCCATACGTGCCTTCAGGCCATGGATAAAATGCCAGGTGAGGAACTGCAAGGTGATGCTCATCTCCTGATCCTCACCATCTCTGTAGGTTAGCCATTTGCTGTACAAGTAGGTGCTTTGAATAAAAACGTGAAATATTAGATACTGATGCTTGAAGATCCCATGGCTTTGATTCATGAATTATTATGCGGCAACATTAGCAGGGAATGAAAATATTGAGTCAAACCCACTCTTATCCTGTTAAAACTCCCACTCACTCTTATTTTGAAATCCATTTGAAAGGAATTCCTTTGAAAAGGATTCGAAAGGAAAGCACACAAGTGCAAGTATCACCTTTGCATGGAGTGTACATGTTTAATAGCTTCATCACATTCATTTAAGGAACTTCTGATCCAACTGGTTATGGCAAGGTACTATGAACTGAAACAAGTCTGGATATTAAGAGATCTCTTACTGACACATTAATGATGACATGTGTCCTTGGCCTTGCCAGTTCTCCCCACCCTCAAAGAAATAAACCCATGCAGTCTTTTTCCTTTCATTCCTTGAAGATGATTTCCAGAGTGTTTGCATAACTGCTGAAGAGCATGTCAGCTGTTCACATGCCAGTATTCAACTCATAGTCACAGATAGCTCAGTTCTCCTATAACCACCCTGTGGGCAAGAGCTGGGGAAAGAGCTTGCCCCAGCATGTGGATGAAACACAGGGAGATTGTCCAGTACAGGAAACGGCAAAGGTGGACAAATAGTGGATGCCAGCACCAGCCAAACCATCTATAAATGAAATTAGTGCCTTGTTAGAGTCCTAACATTTGAAATATAAACAGGAAATCCACAAAATACTGCCGTTTGAAAGGCCTGACATGATCTTTTCAGGCTTATCACTTGAATAGCAATGCTTATAGTACATATAATTCAGGAGGGTTTAATGCAATATTCTCATGGCCAAATGCTGTGCTTTCAGTGTGGAAACAGCTTGGACAGAAACTCACTGTTGTCCCGCAAGGCTGGACTGGAAATGTACAACCTCCCTGCACAAGGTTTAGTCCTAGCTCATCATTGCGAACTATGTCTTTGGCGCCAGCTCCACACTGCAGCCACTGCCTGAGCACAGTTCTCCTTCAAGTAACTGTGGTGGGGAGACAGAGGGAACATAATGACTCTCTTGAGTTGTACAAACCAAGCCCAGAGCAAGGCCTGGAGCATTTCCTCCGTTTCCAGCCCATGTGTCAGTGCGTTTCAATGTGTTCATCTGTTCCTACGCTGCACTACATCAACATCAGGGCTCATTTTCCAAACCATCTGTGCCAGTGCCTGTTTCCTTACCAAGGCTACCTCGGTGTCAAGATTAACAACAGAATGAGCTCAGAAAAAGGATCACCATTTTTAGTAATCCGGTGTTCATTTTATGTATCAAAAATACTTCTATGATGCAAAAAACCCTCATTTATCAAAGAAGCCTCTGAAATCTCTTGTAAACAGGCAGTAAAATAAATTCCGTAAATGGAGAAGCGACCTTGAAAAGGACACAGAAGTTAAATATGTGTGCCTGCAGAGCAAGACGTGCTCTATTTATGCCCCACATCTTAGGGCATTAGTGAGTCATTTGCCCTGGGACACCGGAATATGAATTTAAACATCATAGTTCCTGATGCTGTTTTACACTGGGCACACACGGTCCTAATTCAGAGAACAGATTATTCCTCATTTTAAATATGAACTCAAATATTTTCTCTTCTTTAATGCAAGAGAGAATCGGAGCACGGCTGCATTGGCAGCCTGGAGATTTCTGGAAATCATCTTCATGGTGTGAGGTTATTCCCTTCACTAGACAAAGAAGTCGGTCAGAGAGCTCCAGGCTTGGCTCCCTATAGCTGCTCCGTCCCAGCGTTCATGGGCATGGAGTGCTCACAAGCCAACCAGACCCTGTGAAAGGAGCATTTGGGACGAGTAAACGCACATTTTTTGCCTGCACCACTGCTTCTTCTCTCTCTTTTTCCAGAAGAGACAAGCCCCAAGGGAACACCATTCCTGTTACACAGTGCTGCCTCAGGATTGCTCTCCCTACTGCCAATGGAGAAGGGCCACCCAAGGTCATGTTCTGCATGCTCAGCCAGAGGCTTGGGTTTACTATGAAAACTATTTTTGGGAACATGATACACATACAGCTGATGGAAGAAAAGCCAATTTTTAACATTTCTGGACAAAACATACGTAAAGCTCCTATAAATACATACATAAAGCTCCTTAAAAGTCAGCTGAGGAGCAGGCATGACACCTTTAGGACTCTTCTTTCCACCAATACAATAACTGGATGTTCTCGAAGGCTGCTGCTTCTCCCTTCCTGAGCCCTTCCTCATCCCACTCATGCTGGTGGGTGATCAGTCACCTGTGCTGCCTGCTTCTGCCCACACAAGCGCCCTGCCTTCCTCATCCTTCTGTCCCCAGAGCAGGGCTGGCAGCAAAGCACCGCCCTGTTGCAGTTCCTGCTGTGATGTGCTGGTGAGATGATGTGGAGTGACGTCTGCCTCTGCCTGCCTGCTCTTATGCCTGCCGAGGTGCCTGCAGTGATGCTTGCTACACTACCTGCTGGGGTAGCACCTGGTGGGATGCCTGCTGTGATGCTTGCTATATTTAGCCATCTTCTAAGACAAGAGACCAAGGATTTAAATAATTGGGGTTTTTTCTTTCACCAGAGTGCATGTGTGTGCGTGTGCAGATATGCAAATATATTTAAATATTTGTTTTTAAAGGCTCCGTCTTGTTCCAGAAGGAACGGTTCCAGATGGCCCAGGTCCAAAGCCACTCTTCCAGCCAGCCCTCACCACGGTTTTCATTCTCCTCTGAGCCCTAACAAAGGAAGAGAAATGCACCCCATATCCCTGAGGACCTCCAGGCAGCTCCAGCAACGGAAAGGCTTCCCTGTGCCCAGTGCCAGCTTGGGCAGAGCATCCCATCCCATCCCATCCCATCCCATCCCATCCCATCCCATCCCATGCTCCACATGAAACCTCCTATTCACCAGGAACTGCATGGAGAAAACTATCTTATGCAGCTTCCCAAAGGCTTCCCTGGACCTCTTGGGTATCAGGAAGGAGGCTCTGTGCAGGCAGCACTGCTTGTGCCTGCTGAACCAGGGTTGCAGGGGGTGGGGAAGCATCTTGTGCTCATGAACATGAAATTCTTCAGATGCAGGGGCTGCATGGGCAGGAATCTAAGGAATGCATGAACATGAACATGAAAATCTAAGGAATTTCATGTTCTTGTTCATGCGTTGCTGTGCAATGGTCACAGTGTCACTCACATTGAGTGCCTCTATCTCTGCTGTCAGCTCCCCATTCACCTCCCCTGCCTCCTGACTCATAGCTCAGATACCTCTATGAGACATGTGGCATCCCTCTTCTTTATATTCTAAGGCAGTCTTTCTTCTCCAGGACGCTTTCAATTTGATTTCAAACGTTATGAAATATCCAAAGGCAGACTTCTTCCGTGTATGATTTCAGAATATATTACCTGCTGCAATACCAATTTAATAGAGTTTCTTGGCCATTAAGGTTATTACTACACTTCACTCTAAAATTGTTGGCAGCAACACGGAACTGCTGTGAGAAACTGGAATATGATTTATATGAATTACTTTAAGGGAAACTCTACAGCTGCATTTTTCCTTTCCAGGTGGGACATGTATTAGGCATTACCATTAAAATCTAACACCAAATGGGTGAAATTGGTCTATATGCAACATCTTCTATTTTTAATAAGCTATGATCATCCTAAAGCAATAAAAAAGTTAACATGAATTGCTATGCACCCTTTGCAATGTAATTAATGACTCTGTCAGCAAGGTCCATATTGGAATTTCAATATACATGTGTAATTTTAAAAATATATGAACTTCTATTAAGTAGTTAGGGCAAGGCAAGTTTTATTAAATGAATAAATGCTGAAAATAGTCATGCACGTCTTCATTCAGACCAGGGATATGGCTTGGTTTTGACTTTAATGTGTTCATGAAATGGTTACAGAAACTATTATGGCTTGAGAATCATAGAATGGTTTGGGTTGGAAATGACCTTAAGATCATCCAGTTCTGACTCCCTTCATGGGGAAAAAGCTTCTCCTGACTCCCATCCAAACCTCTCATATTTTACCTTGTGCCCATTGCCTTGCCCTCCTGCCCTGCACCACCACGCAGAGCCTGGCTCTGGCTCCTCTGTGCCCTCCCTGTAGGTACTTGGGGCTGCTCTTAGGTCCCCCCAAAGCCCCATGCTATATAACCAGCTCACCAGATGTGTCTCTGCCTCCTGCTCTTCAGTGAGAATTTGGCCACAGCTGGAGGTATTATGGGCATCCACAGGCTGTCCTCCCTCATCTTACCCATTTCCTGATGTTTGGGTCAGCTGTGAGTGTTACCAGTAAGGACTTTGCCATCTTCCAGTTCAGTGATGATCTGATTCATTTGAGGCAGCCCAAGTCCACATTAAACCTCAGACTGCCCTCATAAGGAAGGCAGACATGGCAATAATAGCAGCACTGTTAGCAAAGCCTTACCTCATGATACTGGAATTAGGGTGGGCCACCAACCTCATTACCCAGACTTCTGTGTTGATGGGGTCTTTACTGGCATCAGTCACCAGGAGTGATGTGAACTGTGAAACAACACATTTAATTTTGAAGCGATTTAGTGCAAAACTGGTTTGGGTGAGCTGCTAATGCAGTATTTCATGCTATACACTGTGTTTTCATGCTATACACTGTGTTTTTCATAATGCCTGGTGCTACTTCCTGCATCTTGCACAATTCCTAAGTGCTGTTGGATGCTTTGAATAAAATGGTTGGGTTTATGGCCATAACCAAGGGGGGAATCTGATCTGTACTGGAGTTAGCCCATGACATCCCCAAGAATGGAAGTCAAAACAAGGGCAGATTTCAATAGTGAGGTCAATAATGAGTGATGGATCGCTTGAAACCAAATGGCGTAACCCAGTTACGCTCATGTTGGGACTTCTACAGTGTTGACAAACCTTTTTCTAATAATTAAGATGGAGAGAAACAGTAGAAAAAGCCAGATTTCCTGTTGATGTGTCAATAACATACAGGCAAACTTTTTCTATTATTAATACACTAATAAAGTATCCAGTATTGTCCAATTAATTGTCTACTTGTCTAATTAAGCATCTGCTTATTAGCCACACATTTTGATGTGTGGCTAATCCACCCTCAAATGACCAATTAGGAAACAAGATTGAATTGATTTTTGATCTATTGATGGATGGGAAAAGCCAATTAGTTCTGTGGTGCTCTCTCATGTCACCTACTCCGTGTGACCTAGCCAAAACACCTGCACTCAGCCCCTTCTGCCTTCAGGCTCTGCAGTGCCAAAGCACCAGCAGGACACACAGTGACCCAAGGGGACAGGCACCTTGCACTGGTTCTGCACCAGGGCCAGGTCTACCTCTTAAAGCCTCCTCTGTCACTTGGCAGCTCACCATGTCTCTGGGACCTACATGACAAAAAGGCTGACACATTTCCAGCATCCAGTTTGCAGAGGAAGAGGTTGTCTATGGCTTGGTCTTCCTACTTGCACAGGAGGGCAGTGTCTCTGGCCAGGTAGTCTCAGGGATAACACTCTCTGCTCTGTGCTCTGGCCTCTGGCACTTACTCTTTACATTGATAGTCTCAGAAGCCTTCAGTTTTATTATTGAAGGAGTATTATAATTAAACCCACATATAAATTTCATAGCACCTACATCCAGGGATGGTGGTGAGGTGGTGGTGCAGTGCTCCACTTCTGCACATCATCTCATGAGGGAGGTTTTTCCACGTTTTTAAGCACATACACAGTTTATCCCATGAAACTGGATGAATTTATGAAGTCTGACTGACCTGGTTGTCCAGCAAATGTCTTTTTTATACAAGATGACAGCTGGAAAATGAGAACCTTACAATAGGGCTGAAGATACCTGCCTAAATGGACTGTGCTGAATAAAGTGGTGACAAATCCTGCCAGGACCAAACAAGCTAAAGCACTGGAATGAGACCCCCATGATGGCAACAATTCCAGGCCATGGAGCAAATGCAGCACGGTTTTAGCCATGTTGTGGGGATGAAATAAAGCAAATTTACTCCATTAGAAGTGTAGCAGAACATAGCTGCCACTCCTGCACCTACTGCACTTCCACCCCGTTCCCTCCACAGCATCTCGACATCTAACTTAAAACATAGATAACAAATATGCCTTATATAGCTTTCAATCAGCTACTCCAAACACCAGTCACAGCCTAGCCATGGGAGCACAGTCTGCAGTGCAGGCTGCAATGGCAGAACACAGCCCCCGTTCCCCTGCAGCCACCCCAGTACCAGTATCCACACTGACTGCTTTCAGGTTTCTGATCTCTGAGCTGTCAACACTCACTTCCTTCCCCATCTCCTCTCCCTAAGGGCCAGATGTCAGGCTGCATCTTCTTCACATGCAGTACAGATGGTGCCTGAGTAAAGAAAGGCAGTAACCCCAGCTGTGCAGCAGCATCCACGTGCTGCTGCCTTCCCCTGGGAATGCCACCCAGCGCTCAGCACTTGTAGTCTGAGCAAAGACACATGCAGTAAACACATCCAGCCCTGCACTGACTTTGCGGATACCAATTTGCGGCTCATGTTCTGAGATGAGGACCAGTCACCAGTGTGATACCACATCTATCAAACATAATACTCAGAAACCTCAGTTTGTTGTTTTCTCGTTTGTTTGGTGTCGTTTGATGTTTGGTTGGTTTTCTTGTGTTATTTTGGGGTTTTTTTATAAGTTATTTCAGGGGTTTTCTCATTCTTAAAAGGAATAAATTGCTTCCAGAATGAGTCTATAAATGATGCTGCAGCAATACCTGCATGCTGTAGCATGCCCAACAGCAGCTTCTTGAGGTGGCAGCAGTCACTTTGGCTACTCTGACCAGAGAAACTCAGGCTCTGCAGACACACACACCTTGTTCAAACATGGACTTGTGGGAGCGGGTCCACAGGAGGGCCACGAAGATCATCAGAGCACTGGAGCATCTCTGTTATGAGGACAGGCTCTGACTTACAAGCTGTATTTAACTTTGCCTTAAGATGAGTAATTCACCCCTATTATTCCACGAGGAGTTTGAGCTGAACTGCAGGTCAGGTCACCATAACTGAACCCTTTGTGGCCCATCAGTATAACAGCACTACCTGTCCACATGTACATGGTCCAGCTGGACACCTGGAGCTGCAGGAACGCTGATTTGAGTGATGGTGTTTCACAGCTCAGACCAGTGAAGGGCACACACAGACATTGCACTGCCTCAGCAGGCAGGCAGGTGTTAAGCTGCAGCACCTACTTCTGACTCAACAGTACCTCTAACCCAGCAGTGAGTGCCCCAAACAACTTAAAACCTAACACAGCTCTGGGTTGGTGAAGTCCTGGGGAAAACACACAAAGAGGAAGGGATGCCCCACATCAGTGAGGCTTCTACTTGGTGCATGAAGACACTGTCACCTGCAGATGCTGTCACCCTTGTTTTGTCATTCAAAACATGCCATTATGAAAATGCAGTTCAACAGCTGTGGTAGGGAGAAAGCATCTTCAGAGAGAACATCTAAAGGAAGAGAAGGCTGGTCCCTTTTTCTGTCAGTGTGGGCTGGGGCTGCTGCTCCCTCAGTGGAGAGCACACCGCAAGCAAACGCATCACTGGAGAGAGAATCAGGCTGAGAGAAGCAGCTGCCTTCAGTTGTCATGCATAGATTTTGTGGTCTTTTTCCTTCATTTTAAAAGCATGTGAAAGGTCTTTGCATGCCGCTGGATGAAAAAGCCACGTGAACGCAAGTACTGACTATTACCCGTGATGAAGTACGGAGACCAACAAATCCTAATAAGCAAACAGAGGCACCTCACATGTGGGGATGTGTTGCATGAAACCCCACTGCTCTCTTGGCTCCTGTTTTAGACAGGTCTGCAAGCTCTGCCCCATGGCAGCAGCCAGCTGCCCAGAAGATGCGCTTCGCTGCGCTCTGGCAGATCACCAGCACTTAGTAAAGGTTAAGGAAAAACACAAAACCAAACAAGTTATGAAAGAAAAACCACAACAAACCAAAGCTCACCACAAGAGATCTTCACAAACAATCTCCTCCAACACGAACCATGAAAACAGCCAACTTCTGAGAGCTGCTGCACTTGACCAAGAGGAAACCTGGCATCATTCGCTGAAGACCTGCACCTCCAGTAGCTGAGAGAGGGGGATATTTCCTTGTTTTCAACACTTATTCTAACTGTGTGAGCAAACAGCGGCAAGGGGGGGTGGTAAGTGGCAATCTCTCTTCCTCTGTAACTGAGACCAGGACAGAGGCAGCCTTTCTCCAGTAGCAGAGTTTTCTCCCTTTGAAAGTTTGAAGGCCACAGACACTTGATGGGCAGTTCTAGACTGTGGGGACACACAGGAGTATGCAGTTTATGATGGAAGTTCCATTTGTGAACTTACCATCTGCTCTTCTATTGAGATATCTCAGCTCTGAGAGCTTGTCCACCCAGAAATCTGGCACATGAGCTGCATGGCCAGATCTCCAATATAAACAAGCCTCTGGTTCTGCAGAAGCATTTTATTTGCTTTAAAAGACAAGAACTTAAGTACACACTGACACAACTGAGAAACAGCTATCAAACGAGCACACTTCGGCTTACAAGCAACCTGGTTGTATTTCACACCGTTACTTGAGAAGAACAACCCTATCCTAGCTGACTGGGTTATGTGGCATTTGCCAACACACTGTGATCCCTTCAAAGGCAAAGCATTCTTAGGATGTTGCTGTTGTACCAGCGAATCCTTTGAGAGTGCAGAGCAAGCAGTAGGAGGTAACCAGGAATCACAGTGCTGTAACACCATCTAGGGGACCTAGTCACAACTTGGCTCACGAGAGAGGCATGTGCAGCTGGGAGCACAGCACTAGGTGAGAAAGACGCCTCTTAAATACTGTTTCAGTCCCTTACCCCCACTTTCCCTGCCTTTTCCATACAGTGGGTTTGTCACACAGCTCTTAAACTCTCCTGCTTTTACCTGCACTACATCTCTCTCACTGTTTTTTCCCATTTTCATCTCATTTTACAATGCATTGCGCTGCTCTAGTATTCATTTTCCCTGCCTGCTGCCGCCAAGGAGTAGTGATTATATGTAAACCTAAGTATGTGCTGCTCAAAATCAAATACTTCACAAGGGATTAGACTGGTTAAACACAATTGAAATAACAACTACTTTTAAAAGCCAGTAAACCCATGAATGCAGCACAATTTGCTACAAGAAAAAGCAAAATCAAACCTGATTGGGGTAAACGAATGTTCAGTTTCTGTTCACAGTATTAGCAATGAGGAGCACAGGGCATCTCCCTCTGCTTTCTGTTTGTCCCAGACTTTACCGAGTGCAGTTGCAGCCAAAGTCCTCATTTTGTACAGTGCAAGGGCACTCTGGGTCTCACCATTTCTGAAACAAGCAGAATCACAGCATGGTTTGGGTTGGAAGAGACCTTAAAGCTCATCTGGTTCCAAACCCCTGCCATGGGCAGGGACACCTCCACTAGAGCAGGTTGCTCCAAGCCCCGTCCAACCTGGCCTTAAACACTGCCAGGGATGGGGCAGCCACAGCTTCTCTGGGCACCCTGTGCAAGTGCATCAGCACCCTCATAGTGAAGAACTTCTTCTTTATATCCAATCTAAAGCTACCCTCTTTCAGTTTACTGCTGCTGCCCCTTCTCCTGTGACGACAGGCCTTGGTAAAAAGTCTTTCTCCACCTTTCTCATAAGCCCCCTTTCAAGCATTGAAAAGGTCTCTGGAGCCTTCTCTTCTCCAGGCTGAACAAGCGAAGTCTCTCAGCCTGTCTCCATAGCAGGGCTGCTCCAGCCCTCAGAGCATCTTTGTGGTCTCCTCTGGTCTTGCTCCAACAGCTCCACGCCCCTCTTGTGTTGGGGACCCCAGAGCTGAACACAGGACAAAGGACTGCAGGGGGGTCTCACAAGAGCAGAGTAGAGGGGGAGAATCACCTCCCTTGTCCATGCCCTTCGGCCATGCTCCTTTGGATGCAGCCGAGGATCCAGTTGATTTCTGAGCTGCAAGAACACGTTGCTGGGTCATGCCCAGCTTTTAACCCACCAGTACCCCCAAGTCCTTCCCAGTAGGGCTGCTCTCAACCCCTTCATCACCAGCCTGTGTGCACAGAATTGCCTGCTCTATTTTTGTCATATCTTATGGCAACAGACATGCTAGTGGTGGAAACCTGGTACATATATGAGTCCAAGTACCTGTACTTGGGCAGTGCCACCTTCTGGTTTACCACAAACAGAAGCTGCAGATAAAGAATTAACTCCTGCCTGTTAGGAAGGGGTGCAGCATGATATTGCCATGTACGAGATGGGGATTTCCCTTGTAATCAGCTACAATCTCTGAACGCTTGACAGGCAGCTCTGTAGCTGTTGGCAGGTGACCATCCCACAGCTGCCGATAAGCAAGAAGAACACAGCATAAAACCCCAATATTTTCTTGATATTTTACACTGCACTGGAGACAAGGCCATGCTTCCTCAGAACAAGACCTGTCAGCAACGGTTGCTTCATGATTCCTGTATTTAACTCCAAAGCATAGAAAATGACTCATTTCCAGGCACTGGAAGGACTCTGAGCTGTATTGTCTAGCAGCGTGTGGCCACTTCACACTATCCCTGTGCTTACAGGTGCTTGTTGATGTGACAGAAGCAAAAGTTCAGTTCACAATCTCCTCAGCATTATACAGACAAAGAACTCCACCAGAAACTCATATATGTCTTTATTCCGGTGATATAAGTAAATGCATCCTTTTAGCCAGCTTTATATAAAATAAATACAAAATGGTGAATATACCCATGTGAGGAGCATGAGAGAACTGACACAGTTCTGATCTATTTTTTCAGTGTAAGAGCAGACTTTTCTGAAATGAAAGGGATATTTCAGCACTAATAATAGGACTGAACCTACCTCCTTTTTTGTGATAAATTTATTATCTCCTTTTTTGTGATAAACTGGGGAAGATGAGGCATATCTAAGCATGCTATCTCAATGCAGTTACTGCCACATACAGTTTGTACTATGAACAAACTCAGTTTCTGTTTAATTTGATTCAAAGGACATTAGTCCTAATAGGGACAAAAGTTAAAATACATATCATAACTGGTTTTCTGATCCCAGTGTGACAAGTGCAGGCAGCATATCTTCATTAAAATGTCACTTCTACCCATTCGTTATGCTTGTGGAGAAGCTGAAGAACAGGCACATATTTCTTCTTGCTGCAGGCACTTGTTTTGGATCACAGTTTTGAGAGAACAGAAAAGAAGCCAAGCGAGCAGCCTGTGCCATAACAGCCCCGCTGCAGCACAACAGCATCTTTTGAGTAAAAATACTACATTGCATTTCGGCATCATCCTACAGCAAATCTCTCACGTAGCAGGGGATTGCACCAGCCAATAGCCCTTAGGAAGCGCAATGCCATAATCCCTCAAATAGGGATTAAAACAGGAGCAGAACATCCAAATAGCTCCAATCAAAAAGTCAGCAAGAGGAAACAGCCTGAAGTGCTTCCTTACAAGATCCCATTTCAGCCTACAGTGATTTTTAGAGAGATCTTTCTGCAAAGACGTAAACCAAAAAGCCCTTCAGCTAATTGCTGATGGTAACAATGGGCTTTACATTTTCCTCCTGCACAATATTGATCTGAAATAAATCACAGTATTTGTAAAAAGTACCAAATAATCTGAGCAGATTTCAAACCTATTGCAAGAGACAAACAGGCAGATGTCCCTAGTGCTGAGAGGAAGACAAGCTGGAGAACAGGAAGGAGAGCCTCAGTGAGAGAGGGAGTACAACGCTGCGCTCGCCAATGGCAATGGCAAGTAACATCATTTCTTAAGCACTGCCTTCAGACCTTCTCTGCAGACCTCTTTCTCTTCCCTTTCTTTCCTGTGCTGGTGTAAAAGAAGAGGATAAACAGCAGCAACCATCTACTTTTAAGTAACAAAGAGGTTGCTGACAAGCTAAGAATGTCAGTTGCCTGATGAAGTGCTTGATGTTTGCCAGGGAAAGGTGGATGATGCACAGGGGACCACCTTGGTGCTGTGCAACCAAGTAATCCTGGTACCTTATTCTTAATTCTGAGCAATGCCAGGAGGCCACCAAGGCAACTCACAGCTGTGAGGTTTTGTTCTTTTTAATCGTATTTAAGCTTGTATTTAAACTTTTAATTTAAAAAACACAAGTAATTCTTACTCCAAAAAATAGAAAGCCTTTTCTACTGTGTTTTTAGCATGATTTCAGCCTGCTTAGATTTACGAATCCCTTGAATCAAAAGACTTGCAAGTGCCTGACAGAACTGTCTCAGGAAGCAAAGCCAAGGAGATGGAAAGAAATTGGGACGGCAAAAAACAGACATCTCAAAACTATTCTCTTGGCAGAGGAAAACTCCTACACAAGTCCTGAACATGCTCTCAGAGGTAATGACTACCTACAACAGGGGATGAGCACTTTGCACAAGGCTGCTTTTGTGTTTCCAAGTGCTGATTTAGAGCTTCAGCCTCATGAGCCACCCACAGCAGAACTGGTGAGGTCCCCTCCTTCCCACTACTAAATCCAAATGTTGGGTAATGCAAATAAAAAACCCTCATTGTTCTACCTGTTTTATGGCTCTGTCATCTGCTATTGCCTTTCTGGTATTTATTTCCCAATCCTGAAGCTTGCAGTGAGCCTTCCTCCCACTCCCTGGCAGCGTGAATCCATCTGTCCTGCAGCGTGGAAAAAGTGCATGGAGACAATGGAAATATGGAGAAAAGCCTAAAATTATTCATTCTTCGTGGGTCCAGTGGGACTGATGAAGTTCAGGTGCCGCTAGTAGCGCAGTCTGCTGGTTCTCCTGGTTTTGACAGTGAATAGTGGATCTGAAGGTTAATTATAGTTAACTGGTTTTCACTTGGCCAGCAGAGTATGCAGCATCTGAGTGCAAAATCAATCCCACTAAACTTGTCCCAATCAGCTGCGTGAAATTATGATCTATTAATTCCTTTATCAAAAAGGTAAAAGATGAATCATTTTACAAAATATTCCAAAATAATTTACATAACAAAAGAACAAGCAATAATGAATTATTTCATTAACCAAAAAGACACTATTTTACAAAATAAAAACATTTTTATACACATTGAAATTCATTTATTTACAGCATTCTGTGCCTGACATTCAAAAATACCAATACCTTCGGTCAGGAAATAATATATTATACCAATCTTGTCATATGTTTCAATAACATCATCATTACCTCTACTATGACAATGTTAGAAAAAAAGCAGAGAACAAGACAGAGAACAGGAGAGCTGGTCCCTGCCCTAATGAGCCTCTAATGTTGTTCACTGCTAATTTGTTTAGGCAGAGAAGGCTGGTTGGTTGCATGCTCACATTTTTGAGTCTGGTTTGATGCTCCCCTGAGGTCAGCCCTGATGGAAACTCCTTCCTCAGGCTGTGGAGACACTGGTCCAGCACATCTGCAGTGACCTTGCCAGATGCTGTTAAACCATCCATGAAGCAACAACTAACAGCTGGCCACATCTGTGCTGTTCAGTGTATGCCCCTCTGCCAGCACCATTCCACCACGCTTCACCTCATGATTCCCCCATGTGAGCTCCTGCAGGATGCAGCCTTGCTGCAGTCTCCTGCCTCATGCATCCTCCGACCAGGTCCATCATGGCCCAGAGGGATGCTGATGCTGCAGGCACCTCACCTCTGTGGTGGTCCCCTGCTGTGAATGGAGCCTGAAGGGATGGAAACAAGCCCTCCGGGTAACTTCAGCTCACTTCAGCACAATGGGTCAGAAGAACAGGGGGTGAGAAATGTTTGGGGAGTTGGAAAGGGTCACCACTGGCAAGAAGATGGGCAGGGAGAGCCCCGGCACCGACACACAAGAGCTGGCAGAGCACCCACCTAGGGAAGCCATGACTCTGGAGACCCTTAGGTTGGTTACTCCATCACTTACACATTTTTTTGTCCTCTCCAGATCATATTTTATTATATGAAATCAACTAATTTTGTGTTTAGTTTCAGCATAAGAGATCTGATGCCTTCTGGTTTATGAACAGTTTGTTCTCACCAAATATAAATGTGAAACTGTATTAAGGAAAAGTAGTACAACAAAAACAGTTACAAGAGACACCTGCATCTGAGATGGGCATTTTAGGCTCCTTTTATAGTCACTGGGCAGAAACAGGCCATGATTCATCTCATCCTAAATATAACTGGCTAGAGGCATGGACAAATTGTGCTAAAGGCTTAGACATATCCATTCTTATACATTATTGTGCAGCACAGACAAGACACAACATTCATTGTATATTCACTACAGTCATTTCCTTCAAGAGGTACAATAAAAGAGAGTCTCCCCCAGATTAATATGTTCTGCAGCTAGAGGAATGTAGAGTGGGCCTTTTCCTAATGTCAGTGTCTAATACAAGGGATCGAATTAGGACTGTCATTTTTACATATTAGCACCATCCTAATTCATGTTGTTCTTGCTTTATCCATCTGGATCTGGCTTCTGCTGTAGCAGGGAGAAGCAGGGGAGCAGGGTTGGTTTTGCTGTCACCTTCTGCTAATAAGGTGAGCATAGATTCCATCCTCCCATCTAGACTTCACTATCCAGCTATAGATATAGGACACTAAGGAAACAATGTGCAAGAAGAACATCAAAGCCCAGCTTTACCTTGCTCTTCATTGAAAGCTTTCATGCCCCAAAACCAAGACAGTGTAAAAGCAGTACATGAAATAGGCAACAAAACAGACGCTCAATACACAGTGCTTCAGCTAAACAATCAATATCATAGACGGGAAATCAATAAGAGAGGAAAAAAGATAAACCTCTGCACCTGCCTGTCCTCAGCTATGTACAGACATTAATTACTACCTCAGGATGCAAATTTGTTGCACTCTCCCTTCTGCACTTGCAAAACCCTGCTGAACCCAATGCCCTTACCTAATCCCACCCACTCCTTGTACCCAAGACATTATGGGCTTCATTGTAAGTAGCATTATTAGCTATTAGCACACTGCTACCTGCAGCCTGGCGCCTCTGCCTCCACAGGCTCCTATGGATGCACTTGTAGGCACACAAGACATCAGACTGGACCACAAGAATGTGTAGCATTATTGTGCTGCACGAAACACCAGATCCCATGCTCTATAACAACAGTGTGCAGGTTAGAGGGCTGAGTTTGAGCCGTTTTCTACTGAATCCAAATTGCCTGAAATCAGATCTCTCGAGCTGATTGGTACAGTTACGGGGTGGAACATGCTCATCAGCATCTCTGGCAGGTGCCAGCAGAGTGGATTTTATAACCTGACATTGGAAGTCAGTTCCGCACCTCCTGAAACCAGAATCACTCAAATCTGACAACATCCACAGCCTGCCATTGTGCTCCTCTCGGCCACTGAACTTCAAGGACAACTGAACAAGTGAGTTCAGTAATGAAAGGCTGCTGCTGATAACACATTTTCTTTCTTATTTTAAGTTTCAGGAAGTCTGGATGGGCTCTTGTTTGACATATGCAATCATTATGTTTTAACAGAGGTGAGACACAGGCAGCCCTAGACGAGTCCATCATTCTTTTTGTAACTCTTAATGCACAGTTATCATGAAGAGCTTCAGAATAAAGATATCAGCTTGCCCTGGTTTCAGTTAGGATAGAGTTAATTTTACTCCTAGTAGCTGGTACAGTGCTGTGTCTTGGATTTAGGATGAGAATAATGTTGATACCACAGGGATGTTTTAGTTACTGCTGAGCAGCGCTTACGCAGAGCCAAGGCCTTTTCTGCTCCTCACACCATCCCATCAGTGAGTGGGCTGGGGTGCACATGGAGCTTGGAGGGGATGCAGCCAGAACTCCTGACCCTGACTGACCAAAGGGATATTCCATACCATGTGGTGTCATGCTGAATGTTCTTGTATTGTTATTATTATTTCCCTTCCTTTCCTGCCCTATTAAACTGCTGTTATCTCAACCCATGAGTTTTACCTTTTTTCTGATCCTCTTCCCCCATCACACAGCTCTGTGGGGTTCAGCTGCCTGCTGGGCTAAACCACAGCACAGCTACACTGTTAGAGAACCGATGAACAAGTGAAGTGCATTGATCAATACCCACAGGGGAAATGAACCACGTTGTCTGGCTTTTAATAGGAACCACTCAGTTTTCAAAAGCCTGCACACCCCAGCTCTCCTCCCTGCTGTAACAGAGCAATTTGGCTGCTAGTCCACAAGCAAAGTGTTTCCCAAACAAAGGAAATCAATATTCCTATGTATCCATCCATGGACATACATCCTATTTAAACACTCATGCAGTTAACTGCATACATGGCTGTCTCCATTTAGGGGCATAGCAATTTAATTACACCAAAAATATTGGAGGTTAGATGAAGATCTGGAAAAAACAAAACCCAGTTGTCAAACCTTTTGATCTTGGTTTCCTTGGGTGTGTTCTAAGGAAAACAGGTTGTCAGTGAGCAACAATCTGATTATTTGTTCCTTGTCTGACTCCAGGAAGGGCATTGGAACAAAGGATCCAGTGTTCAGGTGAGTCCGGGTCTCAGGTGAGAACCACCTGGCAATGCCTCGGTGCAGTTTGGACTGAGGTAACAACATACCTCATCTCTGGAAAGGAACCAGAAGCAAAAGTGACAGTTTATCCATGTACCCGATTGATGGGATTCGGCTGCCACCTGTAATAGAAGTACATAACAAACCAGAAGTATTACAATAGCCTGACCTGCTCGCGGAGAAAGAGGAGTGTTGGGTGCACCTGGGCATTTGTCCAAACATGCCTTTTTCTATGCAGGCTTTGTCTCAGTTATCTGTGTTTATCTTACGTTAGGTCTGGATCACAGCAACAGAAGGTAATACACAGCCAAGCCAGAAAACTGATCTCAAATAAGGACAATGGTATGAAAACCAGGTCAACTGAGATCTGAGGTGATCTCCAACCTTTTCCCAAGGTGACTGCATAGGTCTGAATTCCATTTCTGTAATTGAAGTGCAAGTGTGTCTTTGACCCCTCTATTCTAGGAGACACCGACCGTTTCAAGTCACAGATTAAATCCAAGATGCTGATTTCAATTCAATGTGTCTTTGGGACCTGGTATGAGCTACCAAAAAGCCTGTGAGTCTTCTTGTTTAATGTTGTCTTATTTAAGTAGTAGCAGTAACTTTTGAGCTAGAAGACCACTCTTCCTGTAAAAGAAGGACATTTCTAGCTATGTACATGAATTACGCTTCAGGGCACTTTTATCTCTAAAGCTGGACTGAGGATTAGGGAAAGTTGTTATTTACTTTGTCAAGTTTCTTCTTTTCACTTTAACCCATTATTTTGAGGTTTTACTCTGGAAACCCATCTATGGGAGAGCAAATTAGTTCTCTATTAAACTTTGACAATAATAGAAGCAGCATCTTCTCAGATGAAGAAAATCTCTTCATTTCACCCAAAATACATATTAGTCTGGCCAAGAACGTGTGATGATGGCTCCCACCAGCACTGAGCAGCTTGCTGCATCACTGCTTGCTCCAAGAAGCAATGGTCCACTGTTCAGACCCACCTCCTCTTCCCCATGGCCACCAAGATCATACATGCTTTTTCATGTGCTGACACAAACACATTCTCCATTGCCAAAGTGTGTCCCTGGGTGGCAAATGAAATCTAGCAGATGATGAGCAAAGCGTCAGGTCATTGAAGATGTTGGTGAAAATCAGAACACGATGAGACATGACCAACTGACACCTCTTCTTTATACAAGGTGTATCTAAGTGGTGAGGAATAGAAACCTGGGACTATGAGCTTCTCTGGCGCTTTGAGCTTTTTTGCTTCATTAGTTTGAAGGAAAATTCCCTAAAATTCTGCTAAGAACCTATGCTGACATATATTACTTCTGTTAAGAATCAGATTGAGGTATTGAAAGAAAAGCTGCCTATTAGCTTACTTTACAGCCCAGAATCCCACAGTATTGTATTTGAAATGTTAAGTACTTAGATTACGCTTTTCATTTGATTCAAAGTTTACCTTGTCCTCTGTACGTCATCCCACCAGAAAATAGCAGAACAAGTGGTTTTACCACTTGCATTCTGCAGTACCTGCTTCTTGACACAGCCAAGGTTCTTGTATTGCAGACCCATCTGAAATGCAATCCATGAGGTCATGCTCACTGCAAACAATGGCACACAAGGCAGTATTATTTCCTGCAGACCCTGTTCCCTTTGCGATGTTACTTGCGCAGTTGCACAGATCAAAGGGATGCAAAGCACTGGGAGTGCCTAAACATACTACTGCAAAATACAATGTAAACAGTGTGCATGGAAAGAACAGTTTGACTTTATTTCACTTTCTGCTGCTGTCAGAACAAACAGCATCTCAATGAGATCCCTTTGGTTAGTACTGGAGCAGTCTTATCGCTGTGCTCACCAACATGATTTCTGTGGCCCTTACTGATATGGTTTAGGGGTGGACTTGGCAGTCCAGGGTAATGGCTGGACTTGATGATCTTTTCCAACTTGATTGCTTCTGTGATTCTTCTGCAGCATCTCTGTGTAGAATGCATCTCTATACACCCTCATGGCTTGAGGGTTATTATCCCGTTATTATCAGCAACAAACACATAGCACAAGTTGCCTTTTGAGGAGACAATGGAATATCTGGAGAAATATCTAGAATACGGTCCGAAGAGCCAAGGTCCGGAAAGATGCCATGGCTGGTCACAGGACTTTGAAACCCCTCAGATAGCTCTCTCATGTTTTACATCAGACTTCGTGGAGGCTGAAGCACAGACAACTTTCTGTGACATTTTCACTAAAGCCACACATTCTTTTAGCTTAATGCTAATGCTGAGTTTTCATCATATACACCAAGTAACCCGAGATGTATTTGAACTTATTTTCTTCTAGTAGAATAGAGAAGTACCTGTAAAATCAGATGATTGACAGCCCTGGAAATTAAATAGATTGCCTCGCTGGTGTTTCTTATCCTGCTCCAGTAAAACCAGACAGGCGAGATGCTAGCAAAACAAATGGATACTTTTCCTTTGATCCAGCAGTAGCTTTTCAGACGGATCAATATAGAATGGTTTAATGTGCTCTAAACACTCTGCCTCCTGAAAATAGCCTAAGATAAATGAGGTCACTTGCAGGCGACGGCGCGGGGAAGCAAGAGACAACCCAATATGAGCGATAATTCAGCTCCGATTTTATTGCCAGACAGTGCTGCTTATATACCCTTTTCCCAACTAATTTATGCACACCTGTC
>WYDI02020479.1:7023-18500 GCA_009867235.2 Psittacus erithacus | reverse complement strand
ATTAGCCTTAGCATCTGCTCTGCTTGTACAACTGCTCCATAGATCCATGCCCTTTCTCATCTAACCACTCCTCAACAGTCACTCATGAGCAAGCAGACAGGAGATGGCCTAAGTGATAGAGTCCTTCTGAGATATTTCATGCCTCATAAAGGATGTATCTAGAGATACCCATGCTAATTTGTAGGTTTGGTTTGTGGGGCCAAGACATGTTCTGCCATTGTACTCATCACTTTTTCTGTGCACAGCCAGCATAGCCACAAGTAACTGCACAAGTACTCAGACAAGCTGCAAGACGTAGGAGCATAGGGATGCTCGGGAGGAGCAGGCATCTCACAGAGCTGAACAGTACAGTCAGGTCTGTCTCTGCCTCCCCTAGGTAGATGTGAACATGAGATATGAGCCATCAGCACTCCCACACAGAGCTCACTGCACCCTCCAGGCCTTATGCATCGGCTAGGGGAAAGTCATTATAACAGATTATAACATACCAGATACCTTTGCAGTTAAGCAGGATCAAGCAGGTGAATAAGTTATGGGAAGAGGCACAAGATGAGGGAGGGCTCTGAAGCAGTCACGGATCAAACCTAAATTATAGGAGATGCAGGTGTTCAGAAAAAAAGGAACTGAGATTTCTCCATCTCTATTCCTGCCACTGTCACATTATACAGTATATTATGGGAACATTATAGAGCAAATATGCAGAGTTTCTTCAATCTGCCATTTAGGTACACCTGCCTTCTAGAAGCTCCTCTACTCTTTGGGTGTGATTAGCTATGGTTAAGGCAAGGAGATACACTATTCAGCTCTTCATTTCACTTTCCTTGTTTCCAGCCACTTGGTAACTCCCCAGCCTGGCTATCCACAATCCCAAAAGGACACTGAAACAGAAGAGCACATATTCCGTTGAGCATCCCAACCTGCCAGACCAGACTAACCTGCTCAAGCAGCGGAGCTGGTAAGAGGTAAATGAGAGCACGGTGTGGAAGATGGCCCACAGCAGAATTGTAATAGGTAAGTGCTCAGGGAGACACATCAATAACTAGAGCAATAGGAAGAGATAAAACATTTTAAACTGTATGAAGTTTATCTAAATGCCTATATAGCATGTGTAGCTGTCCCACAGCCAGCAGACACTGCTTAAAGAGTCCGTACCTTAGCCAGCTAGAGAGGTTTGACAGCTGTTGAGAGCTTGTAGAGCTGAAAGACCACTGGCTATACAAAAAGGTTGGTTAAACTCCTTTCTGCCCTTGAGGCATATTGGGAAGAGGATTTTTCCCACAGTATGTCACACGTCAGTAACCAGTGCAAGGAAAGAAGCCTGTGCCTTGCGCATCTATAAAGGGGAAGAGCAAGATTCATCGTGCTTCTGAAACACTGGAGATGAACCTTAACTTGCTGTTCCGTGCCCTGATGGCCCTGCTGATACCCAATCTCATGGCTGAGTGGATCACACATCTTGCTTGTGTGCTCAGGGTAAAATTATTCCCAGATGTAAGATCCAAAAGGAATTTGCCCCCCAGCCCCTGACCTGGTCAGGTCACCAGGGCTGCTAGTCAGCTTTCCAGGCTCCTGCAAGCTTTTCGTCTAACACATTTCTTTTACAGCCTTGGTGATGTCCTTGCTTCCTCCTGCTCTCTTCCAGCTGCTGCACATGGGAAAAAGCTTATGGGGCTTTTTCAGTTTGTTTCTGCAGGTTTGAGGCATGGGAACATTCTGATGCCATGGAAAAGTCTGTGCCTGTGACCAAAAGGGTCTCCTCTTGTGTTTCATTGTGAAGTTCTTTGCATTCCTCAAATTCTTTAGGCAACAGGGTTCAAAATAGTACTTCAGCAACTTAAAGAAAAATACTTTTGGTGGTGACATTTATCTTTTCCATCTCACACGGAGTCAAACCCAGGTCTGCCACTCATTCATGCTACCTGCAGTGATGGTGCCCTTGTGGGCAGCTCCAGGATGAACTAAGCCAGTGGTCCAGAAGGGATCAAAGACGTCCCAAGCTTCAGCATCTGCCCACGCACTGTGAGGATAGAAACATGGACCACAATCCTTCCATTACCCTGTCTACCTGTCCTGGTGCTGCCTCCCAGCAGAGAACAGGCACAGGGTACATCTGTGGAACCCTGCACAATGTTGCTGCAAGGGCTGGGCAGGATTGAATGGCGTAAGACAGGGTATTGTGGTGTGCATTAGACTTTTGACCACTCCTGACAAACACCAGTCATTAATGGTACCCCAGTATTATTTCTCAGTGATCTGCAACCCACCGTGAAACAGAGCTGTAAGAACATGGGTCCTCCCCACTCCTTGTCTGTGAGCAGGAAGCCAGATTTCCTCTCCTCTGCATCAGCAGGTGCAGCAAAAAATATCTATTTACTAAGAACTCACCAGCTCCTGTGGATTATTCTTCACTTCATTAATTTCCTAATGATGAGAAACAGAAATGACTGAACTGTAATGACAAATTACAATGCAAATTCAGGCAAAGAGTCTGCAGGGAAAATTAAATACCAAAGGAATGGTAAGTTCTATAAACCTAGTTATTTCTTTAGTGCAGCTTTCTGAAGACGTAAGTTATCAGTACATAATGTTCCAAGCATGAAATGAAGCACCTCAGGAGGTAAAGGTGGGCATGCTGCTTTCCATCACTTGAGAGCCTGACCTTGTATCTCTAGTTACTCATTAACTCCAAAGCAGAAAGATACCTCTGACAGGAGAAGTTACCCACAAAGGGACTGCTGGAATCAATGAAGTTCCAGGAAGTGTCTTTCCTGCTAGGGTTACTATGGAGATAGAACAAAAGAAACAAAATAGACTCTTTGGGGAGTTTTTTCATACTAATTGGGCTCCCCAAGTGAACATTTCAGTCGCTATCCCTGCCCTGGCTGTCCTCCCCTTTTCTGATATTATTGATGTGAATTGACTCCTTTCTTCTGCTGCTGGTGTGCAACCTGCATCTTCCTGCGATGAGCATGGCCATCCTTGTCCTCCGCTAGCAGTCATTACAAGATATAATGGGTATTTGATTGAAAGCTGAACATTCAGCACAAGGACAAGAACAAAGACATAATCTGTAGGATTGTGTTAATAACTTAGGGACTCAGCAGAACACTCACTTTTCAAATTCTGGACAAAGCATGAATTTTAGTGATAAATTTTATCCACTACTAAAGGCAGATAAAAGCTGAGTGAAACCCTGTTTCCAATGACAGCAGCGTCAAAACTCCTACTGGCATCAAGTGTCAATGATCCCAGATATTCTAGCAATTTTCTAGGTGTGAAAAAGGACTGAAACTGGCCTGTGCCTTCAGTCATCTTTCTTCCTAAGGTTTAAGAATGGCTTATGTTGGGAAGCATGATTAGGAAGATCTCTCTTCCTCCTTCCCTTTCCCTTCATTAACCTGCTCCATGCCTAAGCTCTCTCCTGAGCTCCCATGCTGGCTCTTATAGATCTTCACCCTCCTCCAGCACTAACAGCATCATCCAATATGAGGATAAGAAAGGGACAGAGGATTGCAAGAGAAGAGACAGAGGAGCTGGTGGTAACCTTGTTCTCTTTTAGTCATGCAGGGGCAGAGGTAGAAGCAACAGATAAACCCAGGATGCACACAGCTGACTGCAGCTGTGTCTGCCTGGAGTATCTCTGGAAAACAGATGTGCTCTTGCAAAAGTGAGGATGAGAGCCAGAGGACCTGAAGTGAAGCCTGCAGAAACCAAGTCCCAGTGCTTCAGACCAGCCCTATACTCACAAATAACTTGTCCACAGCTACAGCAGAAACTTCCACAACAAAAACCTTCTGGTTCTTAGCTCAGCGCTATAAATCCACAAACTTCCTTTTTCCAGTTACATCAGTGAAATAAATTTTTTAAACTCTTGTCATTATTATAAGTACTTTTGTACAATGGCAGAATACATTTAATACCTGTATTTAAGAATAAAATCTAGGTTTGACACAGCAGCAGCACAATGAAATAAAATGCTACTCTGAAGAAGGGTAATTCAGGCTCTAGCTTGTCTCCAAAGGTTCAGTGCAGAAAACATTCCTCATCACAGCTACTATAACAGACAGGGTGGTGAACCCATGGGTTTTTTCACTAAAACCATGACATGTAGAGCATGATGGTGCTTTATCAGAGCCTGAGCCCAGCACCAATTCTGCTCTGATTAACATTAACTCATTTTTTTCACTGCACACACACACTGAACGGAGTCTTTGTGTTCAAACTCCATCTCTAGGATTCTATCATTGTGAGATAATATAGCAGTGGGAATCTTCTGGGATACCTGATCAAACAATCTTCACCAATAAATAGAAAACTCAAAGCATAAAGTCTCAGCTTTAAAATCTGATGAGATGTTTCATTGAAGGATGGGGTCTGGGACAAAGTAATGCTATAAAACATTCTTCTCTATTTTGTCTTCAGCCTCTACTTGCATTTATCCCAGGACTACTGCAAAATACAACCAAAATTCTCAGCAAACATCCATATATTCACTTTTCCCTTCTTAGCTCTGCTTCTCCAAAGTGAGAAGCTCTTCTCTCCAAAGCGGAAAGCCATCAGAGCCACCGGGCTGTGCACATTTGAGGAGCAACACGTGAATGACAGGGAAGGGAAACTAGCAATAAGCCAAGCAAAATGTAGGTTTGGGGCTGGAAAGGAAACAAAACATGTCCAGAGCTCTGCCTTAATCTCAGGAGACCATTCTTATTCAGAAACAGATGGAAGCATGAACACAAGCATGACTCTGAACCTATGTTCTCTCATTTTACTTGGGACTGGAGTCAGCATTTCCACGAAAATTCTCTTTGTTCACAGTTAGGAATTAAAAATGGAAATCCATGCTTCCCTGCAACTGCAAGACTTTTTTTCTTACTATTTTTAGTTTGGTATCATTTTTCCATTTTAAATCCAACTTCATCTTTAGGACAATTACTTTTCTGTATTTCATGTAGTCCTGTTGTGCTTGCTTCAACAAATCAGTCGGCTTTAATACTGCACTAAATAAGTTATTTGGCAGCATTACAAATTCACCAAATCTGATTACATTCACAATCTGATAATCTACACTTTCCATTTGCAATCATGTTTCTGTCTTCTGCTTTTAAACAACATGGCCGATTTCCAGTTATAGGCACTCCTGTGATGAGGGTCTCAGAGCCAGAATATGCCACAGCGTGGGCATTGACAGTTCTCTGTTTCTTCCTGGACTGAGCTTCCCGTTATCCAAAATAGTCACAACATCTTTCACGCTAGTGGCAATTTGAGGATGCAAATGCAGAATTGTCTTCCATAAGGCATGCAACCAACCCGTGGGCTGATTAACTTCAGAAGATGGTTTAATAAATAGAGAGAACCCCAAATTTCAAATTTTGGACCATCTTTTGATAGTTATTAAAAAGATATTATGAAAATATTGAGCATTACAAAAATAAAGCTCAATTTTTACCCTGTTTGCCAAATTTAAACCCATGCAGTCATAATTCCAAGGACCTAAAATCACTGAAGGACTTTTGGGAAGTATTTACTCCTTAAGGGAAAAATTTTCCAATCCAAAAGGACTCATAGCTTCAGGATGCTTCCCGAACACATTGAGCACCTTACCACCAGTGCTGCAAACCCCCTGCAGCTCTCAAAGCACTCCTGGAAAACAGGCTTTGTTTTTCTCCTCTCACATATTTTTTGAGGTGAGAGTCTCAGGAATAACTGCCATTGTGCCAAATTTAGGCTTAAGTAAGTAGCTCAAGATCATAAAGCAAAACAGCTGCAGAACGCAGAACAGACATAGGTACTCTGGCCTTAAATATTGTTTTTAAACTGACCATACAGAAGAAAAGACACAATTGCACATTTCATAATTGTTAAACCAAGCTGGCTACAAGCAACACCTGAGTTATTCAAATAATGACCTTTTTTACTGATTACAAATAGGCTTTTATATTTGGATCCTGATTTATCTTTAGTTAAACACCACCTAAACCCATGTTAACTCACTGTGTTCTCATCAACAGGTTTTAGACTGAGTCAGCTCTATGCTACCCAAACAGGACTGTTTACACTCTTAAAACAAGTACATTCTGTATGCCTGTTGGAAAGAAAGCTCCGCAAGTGAGGTCACCCAGGTGTAGCTCACTTTTTAAGGTCACCAGACAAGGCTGAACAAATGGTACCCAGTGACTGGCACCAGTTTCCCATATCCGGAGTTCAACCACATCTGGAAAAACAGAAAAAAGCTGTTCCCCCATTCAGGCATGAGCAAGCAACCAGTCAGGTTAAGCCCTACTTACAAAAGTTAAATGCGATGGGGATACATCAAACACCTGAGGATGGGGGGAAGAGAGGACTGTAGCATTTATCCAATCCATAATGTGTAGATGAGGCCATTAGTGACATGGTTTAGTGGTGGAGTTGTCAGTCCTGGGGTAAAGGCTGGACTTGATGATCTTAAAGCTCTTTTCCAACCTAGCTGATTCTGTGATTCTATGATTGTGGCTGGGCAGGAAATTTCAGGAATGCTGGAATTTCTCAATACTACGCACCAAGCAGTGCAGAAGATGAGTAAAGAAAGAGGTAAGCAATCACCCACGCTGCAAGCGGCGTTAACTAAAGCTTAGGGAAAAGCTTTGGGCCCTACCTGCTGAACATAAATAAAAACACAACTCAATTCCATTATGAAATTTAAGGATGGAAAAAATAAATCCTACCACAGTCAGATTCTCCTTAGGTCAAGAGAAAGTTTGGTTTGGGGTTTGGTTCGAAATGACGTTTTTCCAGCAGACATCCAACTTCAATAAATGCTCCTTTTCATACGGAAAATAACTCCGTGCAGCCTCTCCTATGAAAATATTTTTCTCCTGGCACAACCAGGTTTCATTCCTAAGCTCAGATGGTCTCACTGCTTTCAGAACAATCAGCCACTTCTACTGATTAAAGAAGCATGAAAAGACATTCATTCTCTTTCAAAAGCAGTTTTCTACAGCTTTCACAACACAGAAGACAAAATAAAGTCACTTCGAGCTGCTTCCTTGAATTTTATTGAGTGTCAATCTAAATAATACAAAGTTACTTCATTCTAGGAAGATTAAGAGGCATTACAGTATAAAATTCCCTGAGATACAATATGTAACTTAAAGGATCACGTGATTCTCTATTCCACTTAACACCACAATCAAAAAGGAATACTATTTCTTCTTGTAAAAATCAGATTATCATCATCCTTTCTCTCCCTCCACCCCAATATTTTAAGGCATAGAAACCCCCCCACTTTTTCAGAGTGTGTTCAGGAAGAACACTTAAAATATAAAATAACTTTGCTGACTTTTTACAGAAGGATTAGATACATCACCTTCAGTATCTTGTGGAGTCTGGTACCTTACCTATAATCCAATCTGCTCAGGCAAACTTTTTATTCATCACAGTACTTGAGCAATATAAAGTGAATGTCAAAAGCCAGTCCTTAGCTTATGGGTACGCTATTAGCCAGTGGAGTGGATGAGCCAGAAACCAAAGTAGATTTATAGAGATGCTGCATTACTGACTTAAGCAGCTGCAAGGGCTGAATTTCCTCCCAGATCTAAAGGGAAAAGTGTGCAATGCTCACACAAGGATGATGAAACAAGAAAAGGTTTTTTCTCTCCTAGCACAAGCGCTCTGCAATAATTATTACAGGACTGCAGTCTTCATTATACAATTCCTGAAATTACTCATTGCAGCACTTACAAATACAGCACAGCTGTGATCACCTTATTCAAACACGATGCTTTAATTATTGCATAGCCCTTTTCATCAAAGTTCATCACGGATTTCAAATGGTTTTCTTAGAGAGGAGGAAGAAAAAAGTATGGGCTGTGATCTTTGGAAATTCCTATGCTCCTGGAGCTTGCTCTTCTGCCGGAGGCATTACTATATGATTACACAGGAGAACTGTGTGCCTGGAAACTTTCAGAAAACACTAAAAGAATTAGGAGGGCTGGAAAAAAGCACTAGTTTCAGCAGACTGATGCAAAGTAGTGCAATCTTCAGTATCAGCTCACTTTTACAACCTGGTCCTTGTACACATTTATGTGAACTGCCCATGGCGGGGGAGCTGGAACTAGATGATTTTAAGGTCTTTTCCAACCCAAACCATTCTATAATTCTATAAACTGTGATAAAATCTGAACAGAATAAAAGGGCAAACCAAAGGCAGATTCTCTCATCCTGACACTCAGCTACTACTGTAAACGCTATACTTAAATCACATTTTTTATATTATCAGAACCAATTTTATGGGAGTAGTAACCACTGATAGAGAAACAGATGAACATGCAACATAGAATATGCTTTTGCTTTAATCACTGTTCAAGTGAAAATGCAGCATCAGGGACCATCCCTGCTATACTCCACAGCACGCTGTCTAACCTCCTTTCCCAATCAAATTTCTACAGTGAATCTGGCATTAACAACAGAGAGGTTCACAAAGTACTTTCAGCCATCCTTCCTTCTGCAAAAGCAGATGGAATAAACATAGAAGCCAGCAAGATCTGATCTGGCAAATCTGTGCAAATTATTAATGAACTCATTATTATTAGGGGACTTGGGGCTTTGGTAGGTTTGGGGTTTTTTTCTTTTTCAATAATCCTTGGTTCCATGCTTACCTCATCAAGGGGAACATCTAATTTAAAATAAATTACAGTTAGCTGCTATCTCATAAAAGCACCTACCCAACATCCCTTACTGCTTAAGGCAAATCTAATCCTTTTCTAACCTAAATCTGACACAAATGCCAGTAAACTCACCTGTTCTGATGCCCACCCTGTATTTGCAATCAACCTTCTTCTTTTCCCACCTGTTTTGTGCCCATGGTTTTACTCTGAGTGAAGTCTCTGGATAACTCCATGGATTATTCAGCTCCTTAAATAGTAGCTGGACAAATCCCATAGTCCTTTGTGCAGGACTTTTGTGGGCTATCATTTTTTGCCACCAAACATTACAGCTGCAATGGGCAGGGAGGGCTAAGCTTCCTGAGGATCCGTAATAGCAACTGAGGTTTCTTTCTGGATTTCATCAAGCAAGATTACACATAACCAAAAAGTAACCATGCACCTGCTACCAAGAAGACTCCAGCAAAATGTCAGTCTGAAAGGAATGATTACCATAAATGCTCCCTGTAGGCACTGGGAGAAGAAAGTTTTGCCTAAGGAACCTATTTATTAATAAAAAAACTGAGCCAGAAAAAACCCTCAAAACCAAACAAAACCAAGTAGTGAATCACTCCCTTTGGATATTCCTTCCTCACACAATCTGTATTATACCAACAGTCCAGATATTATTCTCTACAGTGATTTTCTTTTTGAAAGGCAGTGATTTGGGACTGGAGGTTTTTGGGGAGGGTTTGGTAACTGTTACTGTACAAACAGCAAAGCAGCACTCAGAGCAGTCTGTCACCTGGCAGAATCGCTACAAATGTGCACCATCAACCAAAACACTCGCTACACACCAGGACTGTCTACTGATACTGGAGAAATAAGTTAGCCTTTCTGTATACATATTCAATATAGTAATAAAATCCCACTGGTTCTGAGCCTTTCCCTGCTTTTTCCTGTATGGCAGTAATTTTGCAGGGAAAAACATGCAGATTCCTGTAAACATTTTCTAATTCCTGAATAAAGGAAGGGTTGGAAATGTACCGACTCTTTCTACAGTCTGTCCTTTCCTGTACTTAAGGTTCTTCTCCACTTTCATACATGATAAATGCATCTATGTTTTGGGTAGGCGGTGGAAGAAACACTCTACATCATCCGAACTGTTTGTTCCACTGGGATCCACCCTCTCCATACACTTTCTCCTAAATGGAATTGTTATTTGGCTCAAAGCATTATTCGTTGGCTGCTGCAATTTCAAACATTGCTAAAAAGTGCTACTGTATCATTACATTCTTGCATTCAATGCTTGTGGCTCAGAATTTGTCTGCAAACAGCTTTTACGTGCATAACGTGCATCACTGGTTAAAAATATTCACTTTTGTCCTTAGAACACAGAAAGCCAGCGCTGGTCACGTATCCTCTGCAAGCAGAAGAAATGGTCCAGGAAGCTGTCATAGCTGACAAAATTGGTTGCAGATGTACAGCTGAAGAACTTGGTATCAGTTAGTTATGTCAAGCTGCGCACAAACGGAAAGGTTTCAGATCTGTACGACTTCTGGAGATTCAGCTTTGCACTTGAAGAATCACCCTGCCCAATGTTTCTTTGTCCTTCCATGATTTTGTACTTTAATAAAGATCTTCCTTTTGTAGGCTTTTCACAGCTTGTTTACCTGTAAGCTTCTCTTGCTGATGATAGGTTCTGCGCACTACCTCAGCTAACGACCTCTGAGCCCCATCCTTCCCTACGCCTTGGTGCAGCCCACTGCCGGCACAGGCTGCCCAGGCAAACCCCATTCTCCAGGCTCATCAGCTTTCAAACCAGCTGGCCAGGTTTCGTATAGTCTTGATTTGATTCCCGGCTGCCCTCACGGCCTCGCAAACCTTGCAGAGATGTTCATCCCAGAATGAGGTGACGTGGACTTCGTACTTCTTCCTCCAGGCAAAATACTTCCTGTAGTTGGGTTTGTTTTTATCAAGGAACTTCAGGTAGGTGGCCAGCAGCCGGGGGCTAGGGAAGTCATCGACATGGATGAAGGAATCTCGGGGGATGAAGCGCTCGTAGTTGGCCCTGCGGGGTCCGAGGACGACGGGCACGGCGCTGGCGGCAAAGGCGTTTCTCCAGAGCTTCTCAGTGATGTAGTCGGTGTGCTGGGAGTTCTCGAAGGCCAGGTAGAACTTGTAGGCTGAGACGGTCTCCACCACACCACCCTCGGCCAGCGCCAGCCCCCGTGCCCCATACACATCGATGGCGAGGTACTCCTTCAGCTGGCGGTAGTAGCGCACCCGGGCGTGCTCCTCGTTCCAGTTGCTGATGACCCAGGCCACCAGCCGCGTCTTGCGGGGCATGACGAAGGGCCGGGGCACCGGCGGGGTGTAGAGGTAACCATAGGGCACGAAGACATCCGAGTCCCGCCGGTAGGACATGGTCCAGTTGAAGAGACCGGCCAGTCCTCGCAGGCCGGGCGAGTGCGACGGCGACTCGAAGTTCATCCACACCCAGAGCTGCCGCGGCGGTCGCGGCGGGGACCCTCGGGGCAGCCCCTCTGCGCCGTGCAGCGCCAGGTCGCGGTGGTGGAAGAGTACCGCCTGCGCCTCGCCGTAGCTGCTCCGGTCGGTGCTGAGGCGGCAGCCCGTGATGTTGTAGAGCCGGCGGCAGTCGGCCATGCGCCGCGGGCGGCCGAAGGGCTCCCACCACAGCAGCACGTTCACCTCGCCGCCGGCCTGCGCTTCCCCCGCCGCCTGCGGCGCCCCCGGCTCCGGCAGGCGGGCGTACAGGGTGAGCGCGGCAGCGGCGCCCCGCACCCCGGCCGCCAGCGCCCACCGCCGCCCGCGCCCCCGCCGCGGGCAGCCGGGCTG
>WYDI02020475.1:0-11689 GCA_009867235.2 Psittacus erithacus | reverse complement strand
GTTATACCTTAGTTACTGGACTGTTCTTATCTCAACCCATGAGAGTTACATTCTTTTGATTCTCCTCCCCATCCCTCTGGGAGCGGGGGAGAGGAAGTGGGGGAGGGGAGTGAGAGAGCAGCTGCATGACTGACTGAGCTTAAACCACAACAAGCTGTGGATTTTTTTCCAACTACATGACTTCGTTCATAATAAACACATTTTTTTTGTTTGGCATCTTAGTGTTATCTTTCCACAACACACTGTTCAACAGTATTTAGTAAAATTTATGTCAGTTGTGCAAGATCTAGTTTTCACTTCCTAAAGATGAATTTTTGGATTGCCAAAAGCATATTACGAAGGCAGTAATAACAGAGGTATTGTCCTCTGCACCTTTTCTGCAGCTGACCTATTATGACTAGCCTTGTCCATGAAACCTTAACAAGAGGGAGTGTCCAACCAAGAGATACTTTTCTAAGCCTTCTCATTTCATTCGTCCAAGGCATTGCTTGGCTTGGGAGCTATCAGGGAATCTTTCTTCTCTTTCTCATAGCGCTTTCTCTCTGAGTCAGTCATGGGATAAGGCCACAGCCACTGCAAGCCTAAACAAAGAATGAGTTCTAGACTGGAAGAATAGTTGTGCAGAACACCCTGTGCATGTTTTTGCCATGAGGTATATGGTGTGTCAGACCTATACACTGCCTTTGAGCAGGTGTTTTAGTTTGCAACAAAATCTGGAGCCCCGTTTGGAAAAATAGTTGAAGCTTTTTTTAATGGCTGGAGACCAGCTATGTTACTTCACAGATTTCAGTAGAAATTCAGGAAACAACAATTCAAAGCTCTAATGTAATGAATATTTTAAGTTTGTTTCAGATGTCATATTAGCTGTTGAAAAAAGCCATGCTATAGAAAATGCTTGCTTTACACTTTTGCTGTGTTATAAAAAATTTTCCAGTAAAATAACCAAGAGTATGAAATTATAATGCAGAAAAACTAATTATGTCTGCAAGAAAATTCAGTATTCCACAGTCTTTTAGTAGAAGTGCTTGTGTTTTTCTTAAATTCAATTTCATTAATTCATAAATTCCCTTACTAAATTTGACACTCCATCACATACTCGGAAATGCATCGTGTTCATTAAGATATCTGAAGTTCCTATGATCAAACATAACTGCTTATTTAGGCACAAAAAACCACTCGATTAGTCCTGTTGTTTCCATTTTTGCCATTTGTCAAGAGAGAAAGGAAAAAAACAGCTTCACAGAAAATATATAAAAATAAAAATTTCTGAAGTAAATTAGTAATCCTATGCCCTCTTTATGAAGGCATTATCCTTGTCCTTGTGAGGCTTTCCAAAGTGTGCCTCTTCTTTAAGTTTTCTCTCACTTAAACTGACCCAAGCAAAGTCAGACTTGATGGTCATTTTTAAGTTGCACAGGTGATGCATACCAACATCTAAATGAGTGGGTTCCTTTTCCTTCAGTAGCTTTGGAGGTTAAAATCAGAACTAGCTGAAGAACTCTTTATGACTCATCCCTTTGTGCATTACTTTTCATCATACTATTGCACGCAAGATTTGGCCACAAAACTTGTTGGACTGATAAAATTGCCAAGCTACATTTTGATGGCACAGGCCAAAATAAAAACTACAATGAGAAAAAAAATCTGTCATACAAGTATTGGAACATTCACAGCATCATATAAATTTTGATGAGTGCTCCAAAAAACATATGCTTTATATAGCCTATTGTAAAACAAAATTCTGTACCTGCCATAACATGTTTTTTCATATAAATTATGACATATTTTAGTGATTCCTGTAGATTGTTTTGATACATAGACAATGTTTTCTATTTCTTGTAAAGAACATATTCAAAAGGATTTTTAAGTCTTTCTATTTGGTTGGGTTTTGTTTGGTTTTTTTCCCACTGAGATGTTTTGGTTGGTTGGTTGGGGGATTTTTTCTTTTTTTTTCTCAATCAATATAATACAACTGATATCAGTTTATTTAAATAACCATCCTGAATTTTCTTTCCCTGCATAAATCTTCCCATTCCATTTTATTTGCTAAATAAAAAAGCAGAAATGGATAAACCAAATTTGTTCTTTCCAGTGCCACACTGCAGTTGTATGCTGGAAGCATACTAATTTTCCCAGACTACAAAAAAGATTTTTCTCTATAATACCTCATTGTTCACAAAACTTATCCTGTTCTTATAAGTCTCAATATTCAGAGAATGGTCACTGAGTGCACAGTGATATCCAAAGCAATTTTGTGGAACCTGTACTTTTTACTGTGGCTTCTAACTTGCCTTCCTCTGGAAATTAGATTTACACAATTACATAATTCTCATCCTCAGCCCCAACAAATCTTCAGCCTGTTGAACCATTTCATCCTGCTTTAAATGAGTGCCGGGTTGCTCTAAGTTAATATGTTCCAACCAATTTAGAGAAAATTGCTGGCAAGGTACAGAAGAGAGCACTGTTTTGGGTCTATCACTAAGGGAAGTGAAAGAATAACTCAGCTATCATAATTTACATAATTCAGATGCCTGGAAGGGAATATTATATGTAGATTTGAACAAAAGCTAATATATTTTCTTTGTCCAGCAAGAACAATTATGGAAATTAGAGGAACTTAAAGGTGAAAAGGGTAAACTAGCAGGTGTAGGGAGTGTGAAAGGAGCTGAAGAAGGCAGATGCATGACATACATAAGAGAAATCTGAGAGTCCTGTGAACAGGTTTAGGAAAGTGGTAGAAGGTATCTGGAGGGATTACTTGTGTGCATGGGGTGCAGAATATAATGGCAGGGAAACAAGGGAGGGTATGTGGGCTATATGGACACAAGACAGACACAAAATTAAAAAATCCATCTGGAAGGACATCAGCAGAACATTCACTGAGTGGAGCTTTGGGAATTGCATTGTGAAGTTATATTCTGCCAAACAGTTATCTGAAACAGATTAGGGAATCAAGAATAGATGTGACATGGCTTGGAAACAATATATATGGAGAATTGCTTATAACATCAGCTTATTCCCATGAGAAAAATGTTTCTTTAAATGAAGATGCAAATGGTGTGACCAAGAGGGCAGATCTAACCACTTCCTGCATATTTTTAATTCTTCCAGGAAGGGGCCCAAGGCTCCTATACAGCAAAAATCATACAGTTTTTCCACTAATGTTTAGTTTGAGTTTTCATTAAAGTTTACTCTGAGTCAACAATCAATGCAGTCATTCTGAAAGACACCAGTCCTGTCTGAGATCTAACAAATGGGTACTCTTTGCAGAGATCAGTGTGGAGATTTACAGGTTAGAAAGAAAACTAGTCAAGAGACACGAATTCAGTTTTAAACTAAGTACCTCTGGCCAGCCATTCGTCTAAGCATGAAACAAACTTACCAGTTTTTAATAGCAATGTAGATAGTATACGGAGAGTGCACCACCCCAGCTAAATAATCCAGCAATAGCATGACATCAAGCTAAATGAGGATCAACCACAAGGACAGAATATAATCAAACCAATTGCAAATGGTATTGGAATGGCAAGATACTTCCAGCAATAGCCTAGCCCAAGTCCAAATCTCTACTATCAATAAACATTTATAGTGACACAGATAAAATGTAGACTAACTAGTAATTGTTTTATTCCTGCTGTACTTGTAAAACTGTACCTCAAAGCAACAGTCAGGATGAGAAGCAGAATTTATAGCAATGTGAGAATTATGGGGGTTCTGAGTACATTTCAGTTCTTTCATGGAACAGCCAGCACTGAGTGGCTAAATTCACACTATCTATCTCCCTAGTCATTGTTTCCTACATTATCTCAGCATGTGATACTGACAGTATAGCGTAGCTTGGGGTGGGGACTGCAAATGATAAAAAGTTTAGGCTTGAGGACTTCCTCCACTGCTTGTGATCATGGACACAGACATGGGAACAGCAGTCTCCCAGTGAAAGCTGAGTCATGATGCTCCTAAATTCTATAACTGTAAGAGAGTATCTGGAAATACATTAAGGGTTTAAATAATAAATAATATGCATATGCAAGATTGATTGAAGAAAGCACACTGTTAAAACCATTTCTGAGAAGGTAACTTGAAATAGAAGATATTCTGGGAGCTGAGAAAAGAAGTGAAAAAGAAAGCCTGGAGCAAGAGTGCACATAAGCTCCAGAGCCCTACAGGCAAAGTGAAATCTGTGCCCATCTCTGTATGAGTGTGCACCATAACATAACAAGGTGAGACCATATTTTCACCTCTGAAAACATTGAGCCTATGGCAAATTGCCCTGCTCACCTGACAGTTTCCCTCAGGTGGCCTTGATGTGGAATCAAAGACAGAATACACATGTGGATGCAAAAAATATTGCTCTTTATCTAAGGGTGAAGAAGGTGTAGCAGACTGCCAAATTAAAATATACTGTAACTAAGAGGCTTTTAAAACAAAGGGATGAAGGCAAGATTGCCTCTAATGCCATTAAAAAGGAGAAAGTATTTACAGGTGAGAGGTTTTTCAAAGCCTGGTAAGTACAGAAGTCATGCTTATTTTTAAAAAAAACTATCTTGAAATGAAGAGAAACAAAAATTATTGTTATTTCATTGCTCAGGAAACTAATACGCTTGTTACTGGAAGTTAAGATACTAAACTTACACTGCATCTATACAGTCACTAGAGACTCCCAGCTGTTCCTGGGTATTCCTCTGAGAAGCATTTGAGTGCTTCTTTGCAGTAGTATATCATAATTTAGGAATTGTTGGCACCAATATTCATTGTAGTGCCCACATCTCCTGCATTTTTGCCACTCCAGTCGCACAAAACAATTGAAAACCCACACATACTTCAGATGAGGCTTCCATTGCTGTGTAAAAATTCCTAAACCACGCATATATGTATCTTTCCATTGCCTATTATAATTCAATGCTATAGATCAACCTCTGGAAAAAGCAAATGCAATTGCATTACAACAATATCCACTTTTAGCTAAACAGGCAGATGCTTCCTTGTGCTTGCTAAACTATAAAGGCTGCTAGACCTGAGATGAAAAAAAATTTCTTTCAAAGAGAAATCAGACAAAAAAAAAAAAAAAAAAAAGAATAAGAAGCTGCCATTGCCATTTTTTCTTCTAAATGTGCTCTATTTACACTTTAGCCACAGCTGACAAATAAGCACAGAGGTTATGGGGTTTGATTGACAGAGCATGCAAAAAAATTATAATCTATTTTCATTTTTGTGAAAGGCATATTGTAATTTTTTTTTCTTTTTTGGTAGTACAGTGCCTAATGCAAAGCACACTCACTTTTACCTCAAAACCTAAGGTAACATACTTAACATAATTTCAGCCCAAACAGAAAGGGATTAAAATACAAATTATCATTTAAACTCTCCTTGCAGACACTCATATTCAAGTATCATAGAACCATTAATAAAGAAGAAGATAATACATAAAGAATAAAACTCTGTTTTAGCTGTTGAAGGCTGTTTATATATGTGCTTTTGCTACACTTCCATGAAAAAAGTAGTGTGTTGTTTGGTCTTAGGGTAGGAATAATGCAAAATGAAGCTCAAAGCTTAAAAAAGTTGTATTCTTACTACTGTTTTTCTTATTATCCAAAAAAAAAAAAGAAGAAGTAGTTTAAAGAAATTAATGAATTAAAATAAACTGGGATATTTGGGGTAAGGTATAAGTGTTTAACAGAAAGTGATATTTGGAATTACTTAGGGCCTAATTGTAATTAATTCCAAAAGTAAATAGAGGAAAATAATATTCCCCTTAGTTATTACATACCAGAATTCCTGGATTCTAGGATAAAAAATTATTCTAGGATATGTAGACTGAAAAGAAAGCTTAGATAACACAAAATGAAAGTGATGCCACTGAGGGAAAATGTGTAACCCTTGTAACGGAAAAAATACTAGGGGAAGGAAAATCATCATCTTCTCTATGAAACCTGGAATGCAGTCTCTGCAAATGTACATACCCATTTGACACCCCACATTCCAGAACTCTTGAGGATTATAATTTGAAGAGATTGCTCTTGTTCCTTTGGGATAGATCCTTGTAATGAATTTTGACGTATGTAAAACAAAATCTCTAGCTGAAAAACGGAATGATAAAACCTTGGTAAGGAAAATTTATAAATAAAAAGATCCTATTTGAATAAATAATAATAAAAATGTAATAATCTGATCAGCAATATTTTTTTTTCTTTTACACAGTGAGTATATCCTATAAATGTATTTATATTTTAGGACATTTATATGCATGGTAATGTTTGTTAGTATATGGATCAGTGAGATATGGCTAAAATCCTATTTTTAGACCAGAATATTTTGTGTATATTTGAATCTGATAGTATATCTGTGTATAGTGCAGTCTTTTGTTAAAGTTTCAATAACCAAGAATCATTACTTCATGGAAATATTCTATTTCTTCACCTCTTCGGTAAATGCATGATCTTTACTCTAAAGTCCACTGTGTCCCAATGGAAAACTAAGAGGCACAAAATAAGAAAGTGGTAAAAAAGCCCATTCATTCTTTAGTAGTTCAATAGGAAAACAGTCATCCCAAGATGATCTTAACTTGTTTTGAGGTTTAAATAAAAAACCTGAATAATCTCAAGACCACTGAACAGTGCATCTCTAAAAGACAATTGATTCCTTCAACATCTTCAGATGATGTTAGCTATTCAACTGAGTTTTCTTACTCCTAGCAGTGTTCCTCAACACAAAAGCATAAACTACACAGATGTGGAAAATTTCAGATGACTTCTATGTACACTATTCCTGTTTAGTAATGAAAAAGGAAGCTTTACATTTCCAGGATCATCACTCTGATCTTTTCCATCCTACTTTTATGTTCAGTAGATTGCTAGAGGGACCAGAGAGGACTTTATGGTAATCTGAAAAGAAGCCTACTGGTTTTGATGCTGTTCTTCACTATTCATCTAGTCAACAACTGATTCATCTCCACAAAGTGGTGGATGGCAGCTGGGCTGACCTTAAATGAATGGGCCTATGGCAGACTTCATTTTCATGGTCAGTCCTTAACACTCCCTTAAGGTTGCTGGTAGACAGCTGGAGTTAAAACAGCAAAGGCTGCACTGTATTTGCTGCACCAAATGGAGAAACTCCACACAGAATGAGTTTTGAATAATCCAACATGATTGGTATGAAAGACCTGGCCTAATGGAACAAGCTGCCTGCTATGCGGTTTATTCCTTCCGTTAATGAAGATTATCTAATTCATGCTTGTCATCAAAGCCAGGATTATTGCATGCCCAGCTCCAGTGGGTACTACAGACTGTACACGGGTGGTGTGTGTGTGTGAAATATATTCCACACACTTTCAGGTATTGACTGTAACATCTAAATTATTTGATGCAGAAAACAATGAATCAAAATGTATTCATACACATTGTATACTTTGTTAATATTTGTTCTACTAAAACTACAAGAAATTAAAGCTGAATCTCAATTTTCCTTACAAAACCAACTGAAATATAAAAATGCAGTGCAAATAATTAGATATTTCTATAACAGTGTTATAAAGACAATGAAATAAAATTGGGCAGCATGCATTTCATAAAATTTTAACCCAATGCCTAAGCAGTGAATCATAGCCATATTGTAACTTTTATCTGATTAAATCAAAAGAAATTACCTGAATGTTTTACAAATTTTCGTGCCCGAACTTCTCCAATTGAATTATTTTCGTAGCATTTCTGATGATTTTGGGAGTGCTCAAAGCTCACAAACTTCTCAGATTTGGTATAAATCACAAGGTCCGACAATGCAAGGGCAATTTTTACCTTTTTCATCTGATAATCATAGTATAAAATAATGGAAGAATAAAAAAATCACAAAATACACATATTTCAGTATTATTAATTACAATTAAGAAGAAGGTATAATTTTAGATGCATAAAGCATGGAAAAACTTGTCACAATTAATGACTATTTGAGCTTAAGATATGACTTTTGGTACTGAGAGTTGACCCCAGTCGGACACCATTAAGATTGTTGCCTCTATGTTCATCATTGCAATTGTAGGGTGAATGGAGAGATGGTTCCAATGCTTTCTAGCACAGTATTCTGTTGGACAGCCTTGTAATTTTCCTAATTCTGAGATTGGATGGATCTTAACATTACTCATTATAAACCTATGTCCAACTTAATATTCCTCAAGACATAAAAGTACTAGAAAAGGTATTCTTGTAGGAAATATTGAAAGAAAAAGAAATCATAAGAATCTATACATCAATAACAAAAACTCAACTAAAAAATATGGAATAACAGGCAAATCAACCATAGGTATGTTCCTCCAAGCCTTGCTCTGAAATTAGGAAAACTCTGCTCTTAATCAAGATGGAAAGTTCTTTTGCCAAAGTCTTTGTTCAGTCTTGTCCCATTTCTAAACCAAGCAAAAGCAAAGGCTGCTGTACGTTGCAGTACACTGAAATTTTAATTCTTATCTCTTAAACTGAGATACTATGTGACATCTTCATTTTACTTAGCATGAACTTGTGAGCTAATTAGTGGTAGTAACCAGCAACGAGCTGGTGGTGCTAATAATATTTACATTCCATTAGAGCTTCTGAAGGCAAATTCTCCTCTGACAAAATAATAGGGATTGCCCGCTTATGGGTCTTTAGCTACGAGGGTGCTTCCCACCAGGTGCAGTAAAAGTCTGTTGTCACAGAACTCCTGAATAATACAACTTTCTAGATGTGGAAGGCAGTGACACAGCCAAAGCCAACACTATCACTAGGGTATTTTGGGTATGGATTCAAATGCTCTCCTACCCTTCAAGAGAGCAATGGAGTGAGATTGCAGAATAAATACTCCCACTTCAACAGTATGGGTCCCCAGAAGCCATTTTCTCTTCTGCCTGTGAAACATGACCTGTTGCTACTGCTGTTGATCAAGATATACTATGGTGTATGTTCTGGTCTGTAACATGATGTTACAAATACATGTGACCCCATTATCTGGAAATTTGGCCTTCCCTGTTCAAAGAGGGCTCCATCCTTCCTAAGAATTTGTCCTTCCTATCTCTCTATAGTAGATGGAAAGAGGAAAAAAGCAAAGATCTTGACCTTTAAAATGCTTAGAGAAAACAGGCACAGAGGAAGAGATACTGGCTCTCAGGAAAAACAGGAAGCCCTGGGGAGCATTGCCAGTTCACTCGCATTCAGGTAAAGAGAGCATGATGTGCAAAAATGACTGGTTACTGGGAGCTTCCTGCCTGCTTAAAAACCTTGAACAAAGCAGTTTGAACCTTGATGGAGCAACAGATTAACATGGTAGAGAATTACCACTTGGTTAAAAAAATTAGTAAGTTCAATTTGACCATCAAAAAGAAGATTGAATCCAGTTTTTACACGCTCTTTCAGAAATAATATTTAATGTTAAGTCTTCACAAGAGAAACATACAAATACCTTTTATATTTTAAGTGATTAAAAATGTTTTAGCACAACCAGAATTCTACACCTAATTTCATGCATAAATCTAGAACTGAAGAAAATATATGAATGGAAACTCTTCAAAGTCTCCACAATAGATTGGTGGACTGCAGGAAGAAATACTGCACTTCATCCTTCATCATCAGGAACTGCTATCAGTGCTCTCCATGCATAGCTCCAGGACAGCCTTGAAACCAATGAAGTTGGGAAACTTCATTTTAGTTCTATTGTGCTATTGAGCATCTGGGGGAAGCACAAGATTTGAAAGTAAAAAGCACAGGTGGAGTTTAGGATGGGATCAAAGGGAAGGTTTGTTTTTCGCTTTTTAGTTGGATACTAAAATATGCTCCAGTTTAGAGTGTCTTGTCAGAATCAAGAAAACTCTGAAACCTTAAACTAAAATGTATTATTTCAAAATATATTGCTGTAAGTAATTTTGAAGCCTACCTTTTAATTTTTGACTCTATTTTAAGATAACATATTCCTTCTTTTTTAAAAATGGCTGCCACACATCTATGTATTTTCTAAATTCAATTGAGACAAAAAATTACCTTTGCTTTTTTTCTGGGTGGGGCTGAAGGTGCACCATCACCTTTTCTTTTTGAGGGATCATGCTGTGGGCAAAGAGGGGCTGTATCATCACTGTCATCTTCATCATCAGATATATTTTCACATTCAGAAACTTCTCCTGTCTCACCATGACTGTCTAAATCTCTCCTGAGCATACTTTCCTCAACTGTTCCAACTTTTTTGTTTTTTATTAGAATTTTGAATTTTAATGCCTGTAGAAAAAAGGTTAAACAGTAGTAACTAGAATTATATGTGGACTAATTGTAAATTTCACATCTAGTTGTTGTTTAATCCATGCTCAAAGCTGTATATTGAGTATAATGAAGTGAGGTAACACAATGAAGTGACGATAAATACTGGTGGCAGATGTCAAAAGCAAATAAAAAAAAACAGAATCTGGGGATCAAAGTGTATAAGAGAATGTGAATATCTAATCCTTTGACAGGAAAAAAGGCTGACCACCACACAGTAAACAAATGTTGAAACTGTAAGCAAGATTAAGGTAGGAAGTCAAGTATGTGCTGGAGGTGACAGCCAGGTAAGATATAGGAGGTATATTTTTTCACTATGCATGAATTAATTTTTCTATATAGACTTATATATCTGATATGAATTTGATTCATTTTTAGTGATCATGGCAGCATCTAAAAATTTGGTACCCTATTCTATTAGTGCATTCGTGCACATCTGTCTAGCATACCAAATTAAAACTTCTGTCATTTTATCATTTTAGAGTGGACCCTCATGGTGGTCTTATCTGGTCAAGGAAATTAACAAAGTTTGGTAATTTCTTGCCTAATCAATCTCTCTATTTTTAAACAGGCATGTTTCAATTTCCATAATATTGAAGGGGGGGGGAGCAGGGGGGTAAATAATTATATGTTATTATTTCTAATAAAATGGCTTTCATCTATGCATCTGAATCCTGAGTATAAATTTCACTTAGACTTGTGCAGTAATATTCATAGTAAAACAGCTGTTACATAGCAGACATTCATCTCTACCTGTATATACAGGAACTGCCAGTGAGTATCAGGACTTGCTTAGGTTCTTGGATAAAGTGGTCCACAAAAATATTCCCAGAGTTTCATATGCACTAGTGAAAAGGAAGGCTACACTACTGGGAAGGTTACAGAAGCAAGGAATGAATACTTACACATTAAACAAAATATTCATTTTAAGGTATCCATTAAGTAAATATGAAAAGCATGGATGATAAACATATATATATATACAAATCTTTATATTACAAATTAGAGTTGTATATTACAAACTAGAGCTGTAGGCAGAGAAATGGGCATTCAATTTGTTTATATTGCAGTCTCCATTGCTGATAATCCTCTTATCACTTCAGATCTTGTATTAGTAGTTTGACAGTGTGCAACTGGAGTGAGATATCTTATGCTTAATATCTATCAGTGCCATGCTAGTATAAGATTTGATTACTCTGTCTGCATTGGTGATTCAGAATAAGGATGCCCTTTAACATTTCCTTCATTTCTTATTGGTGCACTCATTTATTTTTTTTTCTGTATTATTTTTAGAAGACTTTTATATGAGTATTGGTACTCATATTTTTAAAGAGCTCCTGTCCTGGATTCAGCAGTAGCAGTCATTTTTTTCTCCTTCTTAGTAGCTGGTGCAGTGCTGTGTTTTTGACTTTCGGCCTGGGAAC
>WYDI02020474.1:0-10069 GCA_009867235.2 Psittacus erithacus | reverse complement strand
GACCGTTCTTATCTCAACCTGTGGGAGTTGTATTCTTTCGATTCTCTTCCCCATCCCTCCGGGAGCCAAGGGAGGAGATGGGGGGGCAGTGAGTGGGCTGTGTGGCAGGCCTTAAACCACGACAGCTACTTTCGAAGAGTTTGTTTTCAGTAACCAGTAGCTTAGGGACCTAACTTTGAACGTCTTGTGAATTGTTTTACTTTTTATGCTGTGGTAAAATACACTGTGAGATATTCCATGTAAGGGCAAAGGATGCATTTTGGTGCTTCTGTATTGCATAACTGCCTTCACAGAACATCTGAAAGAGAAAGCCAGAGCCCAAAAGTGTATCTGTTGTAAGCCTGCTGTCATGTTTTTCTCAGTAGTTGGATATCTGGTTTAATTGTCTTTGTTTCTTTCAATCTGATTTTTTGCCATGGACTTAGCACTACAGTAGTTTACTGAATAGAGAAAAGGTGTGTTTGATTATACTGCCAACTTTTTATTGGTTTACAAACCGATTCCAAGGACATTAAAAGGGTGGTCTAGTCCCAAGTAATCAAAGTGGCAGTTTGCTGATGGAAGAGACTTGAAAATGGAAATTGAAGTTGGTTCCTGTTGGGAAACACTTGTGCTCAAAGCCACAGTGTTTTGAGTAGTAAGTTATTAACAGAAGAGACTCTTACGATGTATTTATGAAAATTGTTGTGCAATACTGTTGCAGAATTTCTTTTAAGGAAGAAAAATAGTTTCATAATACTCATTAGTGATGGCAAAAAGAACAGGAAACTTTTATTTACAGCTACATAATTAGCCTCAGTGAAACACATTAAAGTGAGATTTTACTAAGCAGTTAACATTTTCAGCATAAAGAAGAGGTCTATCCTGAGTGAATGCTATTTCATTTTCACTGAAGGAGCACAGCTGTCATTATTTCTGGCCTATTTTGAGTGCCTGTGTTTGTGTGTGGGGAACTGCTCTCCAGAAACAAGTCACTGAGATGTTTGCATCAGTCTTCCTATGAATTGCTGTTATCCAGACCAGTTTCTCTTAAGCAATTAGCTGTGTCTTTCTTGATATTACTGTTGGCATTCACATCTATAACTGCATCTGCTGTTGCCTGAGTGCATTCAGCAGCAGTGCTAAGCTGGAGAAGACTCCTTCATCCACAGCTGCTTGTTCTCACTACCGTATTGCTCCTTCCTCTTGTGTAATGAGTGAGTGTTCATACGCAGTGACATGACCCGAGTTGCAGCTCACAGAGTGACTTCTCTGAACTCTTGCTGCAAAAACATGTGTGATTGGACAAAGAAAGGACTAGAATACAGTGATGGGGGTAGGAAGAAGGCAGGACCACTGTGTTAAGCATTCCTGTGTGTTTGTTGGCTGGAAGCGTTTGTTGAAGCATGGTGTGAGATTAGAAAGGAAGGCAGGGTTCCAGACATCTGATGTCTTGGAGAGGTCTGTGTGGGCTTGTGTGAAATACTGAATGAGCAAAAGTGAGTCCTGCTCACCTCACATCTTCCAGTGTTTGGCTTGATTGAATCTGGGTATGATTTTACTCAGTATTTCACATTAATATTCTTTTTAGAGTGATAGTGTATATTGTGTGTTGCATTAAGAAGCATGAATGATTGTGGTAGCTGGAGTTTGCTCACCTTGGCACAGAGCTTGGGAAATTAATGAGAGGCTGAAATACAGGCAGCAGGCTGTGAAATTGAAATCTTCTGGTGAACCTTCTGAATGCCTTTCTTCAGTGATACCTGTTTCTTCTGCACTAGAGAATTGTGATGTTTAGTTACGATGTTGGATTTTCATGTGTAACTTAGTGAAAAAGTAATTTTCGTCTGAGGATGAATTGTCTTTAGTGTCCATAAAACAGGAGGCAGTGGGAATGTAGAGACTGGGTTATGACAGCTAAGGGCAAAGCGAGCTTCAGAGGAGCAGTGAAATATTTGGGGTTCTCTCATATAACCTGCGCAGAAGTAAGTTCTGTCTCTTGCTGAATTACCTTAAAATCATGCATATATGATAGCTTAAAAATTATTTTATGCATTGGACCATTTATTTCCCGACACAAACACCCTTTTCTTCACTTCATTGACAATCATCTGGCTTTGCTTCATGGCTTGTCACTGCAGCACTCACAGATACCATACATAAATAAGCATGCATTAATACCAGAGGATTTTGAATAATAATGCCTGCATTTTTTTGGCTTGTTTGCCTTTGTAACTGCCAAAATGAAAATGCTCAATATTTTTTATTTTCTGCAGGAAAATCTGGACTATTTTGTGTGTGGCTATCTTAAGCACAAAGCTAGGAAAATTCAGTCTCAACATTACTTAAGCTGATGAACTTAATGGAAGATCCTCAACACGTGCTGCAGCTGTGCTGTTTCTCTTCTATAACTTCGTGTTTGGCTGCAGATGGACCTGAATATGAGAGAAAAGAGCCCTCTGGTGCTGTATAGCTTAGCTCATATAAAATGGAGTTACTGAAGTGTTTGGCTTGTGGAAATAACCTTGACTCAAAACTGGGCAGCGCCAAATCAATTAATTGCAGAACTAACAAGGAACACCAGTGTTTAGATATTCATTATAAGAAGGCAAAGAATGTGTGCTGCTTATAGTTTCAATGTTTTTGTTTTATGTTGAGAATGTGAGGAGTGAACTTGTAAGCTGTTCTTCAGTTAAGATTTTGCTGGCATATGTTTACAATTGTATGGCCAGTTGAAACCTCGATTTCTCTGTGAATATGTGAATATTTTTCTTTCTTTTTTTCTTTGGTGATTTACAAACAAAATTTACAACTTGAAGAGTCTGCAACCTTGAAGTAATTACTTTGTATAAAGTAGCTTCTGCAGAGAGGAAGACTCTACTGAATGTAGAACGAACTAAAACTTTCCTCATGCGGTGCCACAAGTGTCTAAAACAAGTTACTGGATTCCCTTGATTGTGTTTCTGCATAAGTGGTGATTCACGTTAATACTGTTTTTCTTATATGAAGAAAATTGTATGTACACAGTCAGTTCTGTAACAACCAAAACCTGAGTTGTGAGTGAGCAAATAGTTTCTTTAAAGAAATGCAGATATAATAACTGTTAGCAGTTTGTCAAGAAAGAATACAGCTCATCATCTCATGACCACTGGGTACTCTTGTTGCAATATTAAAATGTGAAGTACTGTCTCTCAACAAAAGTCTCTTTTTCTATCCCTCAGTATTTGCAAGCGATGTATTCGAAAGATGGATCACCACTGCCCATGGGTGAATAATTGTGTGGGGGAGAAAAATCAGAGATTTTTTGTTCTGTTTACGGTAAGTGAAAAAAACAGCTTGATTTCAGTACAAATCTACCTTGAATGTAACAGTTTTGGTTGTGCTTAGTAGTGATTAATGGCTTAAGGGCATTGCGTTTTGTTGTTTGTTTTGTTTTTTTTTGTTTAATTCTATGAAAGGTATTCTCCAAGAAGAAGATATTTATACTCATTTTAATCTTGTACTCTTTAATATTGTTATTAACTATCTTAATTTTGCTGTGTTTTATGTAATAAGGATTAGTGAAATGGAACTATGTTTATGGAGCTAATCCTTAAACTTTCATTGTTACCTGTGTTTTTAGATTTAAACTTAATTAGAATTTGGTTTTACATCATTGTGTTGAATTAAATATTGAAATAGGAAAGTGTATTTGCTGTGCAGTGGTGAAGGTTGGCTGGTATGAATGTCTGCTTTACTACCTGGCAGCAGTCAAAAGTAAGCACACTCTCTTATTTCCAGATGTATATAGCCCTTATTTCAGCTCATGCGCTCATACTGTGTGGTTTTCAGTTTTTCTCCTGTGTCCGAGGGCAGTGGACTGGTAAGCAAATACTTAACTTTCACTGTCACAATACAGCGGATATTAAGGGAAAATTATACTTATTTTAGTCCCATGTATGAAATATTATAGGACTTCAGTCTTTTGAAAGTGAGGTCCTGAAAATATGTCATACTTATTTCCTTTTTACCTATCTCTATCTCTTTTTCATTCCCTTTTAGACATTCACTCTAAGAGCTGTTTCCACATAGTAAAGAATTTACTACCTCTGTAATAGGGAGTAAGCAATAAGGTCCTCAGCCGCCTCAGCACTATATTACATGAAACTGCCAGCTGGGCTTTATGTGTCATAGCACAGTTCTGTGAAAAACAGATTTACTTCCTCATTTTGTTAATGGAGCCAACTGTGGGGTTCCCATAGGAAATAAATTTCCTAAATTGATCCAGTTGTTTGCTTAGGCCTCTGACTTGCATTTCTTAATGTTCCCATGTGCCAGAGCTGATTCTAACCTAGTGCTTTTGCCAGAAGATGGTTGATCATATGTTCTTCCTAGTAGCTGAAACAACAGGGGAATCCATGTGACTGGTTTTTGTTGAGTATTTCATTAAATGGATGGAGTCTTAGTCCTTTTTTTACTTGAAGCACTCTGCTTTCTTTATACTATCCAGTTTCTTCTTTCTTTAACTATAATCAGTTGATCAGTTGATCTCCCAAGATGTGAGTGTAAATTTAAGTCAGAATCTGCTTACCTTGTATGGGGAATTAAAGAAACAACAGGAATTGCAGCAAAATGGAACATCTGTATTAACTAGCAAGTCAGAGCTGGCAGTGGTGGTGGTTTTTACAGTGTTTGTCGTGCATGAAAATTCAAGCTGCTCTCATCTTTATATATGTGCAGTTCTGAGTACTTAAATTGTCTCACGTGCAAGCATTTATTTGATATCCTTGAAATAGTGAGGCGGGATTGCAGCAATGCAGTACCATATGCTTTATAGGAAGCCAAAAAAATGTTACTTCCATAGAATTCTTTATTTCCTTGGGCAGCAAATATAGCCGCTACTGTGCTAGAATTAGTAATTTGTTTTAATTGTTGAAAATACTTTTTCAGCTGTCAGCTATTTAGCTTTTATTGCTGTTTGCTGAAGAGATATCTTAGTATGAACATGCTCTGTAGACTTATTATAACTACGTATATAATTTTCACAGAATGCAGTGACTTCTCCCCACCTGTAACTGTGATCCTGATGATCTTCCTGTGCCTTGAGGGTTTTCTGTTTCTCACTTTCACTGCAGTCATGTTTGGCACCCAGATCCATTCAATATGCAATGATGAAACGGTAAAGACCTCTACTTTCATATGCTGTAATAGTTATTCTAGGAAGATGTAATTAGATGATATTTTATTTGATGAGGGGAGGCTCTTGCTTTGGAAAAAACCTCAAATCTTCATTTTTATCTTCTTCAGTTTTAAGGATTGAAATACTTTCTTGGGGTTTGCTTTTTAGCAAGAATTCCTACATTATTTGCTTTTCTGACCTAAATTTTATAATTAGGTTTTCAGTTACAAACACTGCACAGATTTTGACCTCAGTTTGGGCTTTCACTTCTCATCTGTCACAAACTCCTGATACCTGCCGTGAGAAATGTCTGCTGTTCTCAGGCTTATGCTTAAATTACGTATCTTGCATCAACCCTTCAGGCTTTCCTCTACTTTGATACACTCTGTATTAGAGTATCACCATAGTTTGGACCTTTGGCCTCCCTGCTCTGCAGTGTTAAGCATTAAGATACTTTGTAATGAGTGACTGGAATCAGAAGGAATTTGAATCTTGTAGCTGCTCAGAATTTTCTCATGTGAGGCTGTTTAGAAGTGTATTTCTGTACTGAAAAGTAGCTGTAGAAAAAAAAATGGTAAATATCAAGCCTTCATTACTGGGTAGTACAAGAAGTGATCATCAAAATGATGCATTTGGGAGAGTAAGCCGAGCTTCAGTAATTGCAGTACAAGAGCCTTTTTGGAAGCCTTATTGTCTCATTTCATTAACCATGTAAACAACTTCTAGTGTAGGTATATTCTGTGTAGATCCCCTACTGTAACATCAGCTTTTCTGGTCATTTTATCTTTTAGTTTGAGGGGGAAGAGGTAGAGGTAGACTAGCCTTCTTGTACACATTTTATGTTCTAAGTCTTCTGCCCTGTTGCTACAGGGCTAAATCAGCCACTCTTATTTCTTCCTTACTAAGTAAGTAATAGTGAGAAACCAATCAGCTCACGAGCTATACACTGAAAGAATGCCGAATAGTCATCAGTTTCAGTAAGTGCTATTAGACTTTGCTAAACTGTCGACCTAATGGTATGTCACTCCATGTCTGTTTATATACAGGAGATCGAAAGACTGAAGAGTGAAAAGCCAACATGGGAGCGAAGACTACGTTGGGAAGGAATGAAATCTGTTTTTGGGGGTCAGCCTTCACTCCTGTGGATCAATCCTTTTGCAGGATTTCGAATCAGGCGACTTCTACTGAGAGCAAAGAAAGGAGGACCCGAGTTTTCTGTTTGAGTTTGATTATGCTGGAACTTAGGAGAATACTATATAATATTTATTTTGGGGCCAGAGAAGGCTGTCTACATATAATCTGTGACCAGGTGAAACTGATATCAGACATTTGCTTGTAGCAAGCAGAGTTTTATACGTTTATCGTCACAGACATCTCATTAACTTTCAGACGCTTGAACTGGATCTGTAATGGTCTTAACAGCAAGATAACAAAGGAAAAGCACGTGATCACACTAAAGAAGCCAAATGTCATGCTACTGTAATTTATTTTGAGATTTAATTTTTGTTAAACCCTTTTTATTTGATAACTGTTTGGGGAATTACCTGTGTTTTTTTTATAAAAAGTATACACTTAGGTGCACTTGTCAATCATAAGGAGGAGCATTATGCTGAAAGTTGATCTCAAATGAGACCTAGCCTTCTAAATCCAGTTTTCAGGGAAAAGAAAGCAGTTTGCTCAGTTTTAATTTTTATTTCAGCTTGTCCTAGTAAACAGAGCTGTATATTTGTGTCCTATTTCAGACACACATTCCTTATATGCAAGTGATTCAAAGGACTGGTGCACACAACAGCATAACACATCAGAGGCACTCTTAACACCCCTGCCAGATATCTTCTCAGGCTCACAAAAACATGTCTTGTGTTTGGCAGTATTAATCTCATACAACATTTAGGTTAGCTTTAAATCTTCAGTAGACACCACTTCTGACTAATGCCTGTGGTCCAAATTCTGCCCTCAGATACACATCTCCAGTTCTTAATGCATTGATTCTGGAGGAACGTAAGTGTTGATATTTGGGGATTGTGTCTAGTCTTCTGCAGGGATGAGTGGAACCAGTGACTGTGTCTTCCTGTGTGAGATTAAAATGAATGTACTGCAGATTGGAGATAATTCACAGAAAATAGTTGTCTTTGTAAGGTCTTGCTCAGACCCTGTTTTTTATAGTACAGACTTTACATAGAAGGAAAGCTGTTAACTTAATGATCCCTTAAACAAAGACATCAGGGGAAAGCGGAATGTACTTTCTCAAGTGCAACAGATCTTAAATGTAGAAAGATCTGCAGTCTTGGGTGACATTGTTTAGTATGTGGTATCCCTGTCCATGGCAGGGTGGTTGGAACAAAACGAGCTTAAGGTTCTTTCCAACACTAACTGTTCTATAATTTAGAATTTAACTATTTTCCAACCAAAACTATGAAGAAATGAGAGCAATATACATCTAGAACTGCTTTATGTGGGCCTGACAAACAACAGTATTGCTAAGAAATGTTTATAAATTTTCACATACTGAAATACAATCTGCAAGTAGTGAAATTCAGGTAAAAGTGGATTCTTTAAAAATTACATTTAGGCTATTTTTTGTATTATTGTTAATCTATTCTGTAAATTGCAATATAAATTATAAAGCAGGAGCCTTGATGCGTAGCTTGAAATTGTGCCTAGAAAGTAAATAGCTCCCTGTTCTGGGACTTGCCTTAAAATTGCCCTGTTCTTGCTTTTGCTTTGCCACTAGCGCTGATGATCTGTCCCACCTCAAGCAGTTCAATGTGCTGAAGAATTTTGCGTTACAAAGTTTACGTACTACAGAACTTATAACTCATTTTTTCAGTGACCTGCTTCTTCATTTCTTTGTAACTGTGTCATCTTGATTCCAGCTTCATCAGGTTTTATACCATTGGGTGAGTGAAATTACTGAGGGATGTTTCTTATCTGTGGCTCTGCGAAAAAGACAGTGCAATACTATGTAATGTGTTCACTCTGCCTGGGAGGGTTGATGTGTAAGACTAGAGAATTTATAGGTGGACACATCCAGAGAGATTGCAGTAAAATGAACAAGACTGTGTCTCATGTAACTGAGAAAGAAGCTGGAAGTTCTGCAAGAATCTTTGCGTATTCAGTTGCACACCTTAAAAGATAGGAAGAAATGCATCTGGCTTTTTCATGAGGCTCTTAATGTGTATATTGTTGAATAGAATATCCTGATGAAAATCAGAAAGTATCACTTCAAGCAGTTGAACCCTGTGATTTAGCAAGTGTGTGCGTGTGAAATCAGGTTTATTTGGCTTTTTGAACTCTTGTTACATTGTAATTTTTTTAATGTAAAAGAAAATAAAAAGTAATAAATTGAAGTCTTAGTTGATTAAATTCTGCTCTTTATATCTCTTCTTTTTTTTTTCTTTTTTTTTTTTGCACATATACTTGCATATATTTAGGTTACAACAACTTCAGGGTAATGGTCTTGCATCCTTTGCCTCAGAATTTATTTGTACCTGTTTATCAAGTAACATGATACTGCTCAAAGTTAAAGATACTGCTCTGATTCTTGAGGGGTTTAAGCTGTGCTGACGGCTTAGCTGTTCTTAGGCTACTAACATCGTGTTAGAAGCCGTTTGTCTGAGGCAAGTGAGGTAACACGCAGTAGATACTTTACATTTGAAAGCTCTGATCAGAGTATATCAGCTTTGCACTTTTGAGGGATTTGTGGAAAACACAGGTTCAGATTCCCTGTTTTCTCTGTGCAAAAGTTGACTTTTTCCGCTAGTGCTGTAGCGTCAGATACAAAGACAGCCACGTACGCAGCCATTAGAGCAGCGGTATTCAGGTAGCTGTCTACAGAACAACTGACCTAGCAAGGGTGAGTGTGAGGAGGAAACATGGTTTACAAGTGCAATAAAGGGTGGAGAGGCTGGAAGCAGCTCATTTTCCATTTGCAATAATTCTAAAAACCCCTTTGGTACCTTTCCAGGGTATAATGTAATAGTTCAGTGTGCTGCTGTTTCTTTGAGGAAATTAGCTCCAAATACATGAAGATAAATGTTGTGCCACTGCTGCTTGTATTTTCCTGCAAGTTAATGATTTGATTATATTTATACACCAAAACAGGCTGTGCTTTGTTTACATATATTTTAGGGAGAGCTTGTTTACTCTCCAAATGGAGCAGATGTCTCTGCAGGTGGATCCTGCTAATTTGTCTCCTTTTTGTTTTCTTGTTTAATTTCTAGTAGTAATGTCAGGTTGTTTCATGAACCCTTTCTGAATATTAGACTGCAGCACTGCAAGTGAAAATTCATTTATGGACTTCATGTCTGTCCTGCACAGAAGTGTTGTGTTTCTGTGATGGTTCTCACTTCCCTCTGTTGGCACTGTGTTTATGTGTGAATGTATTTGATGCTGCTGGAAAGGGAAAATGACAGATTTTGAAATGCAGAAATTGGACTGTAAAATGATTCTTGAATCTGTTAGTAAGACTAAAATTAAATCCCACCAGGATTACAGCTCTATATTTTTCTAAGTGTTATTCCCATGAACAGAATGCAAAGTGTTCTGTGGTTGAAAAGGGTTGGTGCTTCATGTCTGAATATGGATTGGTGCTTCTTGGTTGACAAAATCGTTGCATGTTTTTGCTCATGTCACCCATTTTTTTTGTGTTCTGAATATATTCAATGGAGAAATACCATTGTCCATCTCTGACAGTGTTCAAGGCCAGGTTGGACAGGGCTTGCAGCAATTTGGTTTAGTGGAAGGTGTCTCTGCCCATAGAATCATAGAATAGTTAGGGTTGGAAAGGATCTTAAGATCATCCAGTTCCAACTCCCCTGCCATGGGCAAGGACAGCTCACACTAAACCATGTCGCCCAAGGCTCTGTCCAACCTGGCCTTGAACGCTGCCAGGGATGGAGCATTTACCACTTCTTTGGGCAACCTGTTCCA
>WYDI02020470.1:0-38270 GCA_009867235.2 Psittacus erithacus | reverse complement strand
AAGCAGTAGCTACAAACATCGGTGTTATCAGCGCTGTTCCCAGACCAAAATCAAAAACACAGCACTGCACCAGCTACTAAGAAGGAGAAAAATGACTGCTACTCCTGAACCCAGGACAATTATGGAACAGGTGACACTTAGCTCTACAGTGAAGTTCAGAAAATACTGTAAAAGCTTAATTTAGTGCTATTTCAAGTTTGGGAAAGGGAAGCTTCTAACTACACCGTGAGATGAGATGGTGATACTGAGCGGGGATGACAAATGAGTAATAGAGTATCAGCTTCGCAAGTTACTTAGGAATTTGCTCTGTGATAGCTGTATTTCTCTCTAGCACTTGGAACTTTATCAGAGGAAACTTTTTTATTAACATTTGGTTGTGGTTAATACTTTTCTTTTTATTTGTAGACTTTGAGGAAGATTTTTTATCGACTTAGGTTTGAGAGAAGAGGTTATCTACATCAAAGATTGGCACTGAGGGGCATTGGGTATCATCATGCATCTATGGCCAGTAAGGAAAGACAAGTAGTGGAGATGCTTTTCAGGATGGGATATATCAAGGTTGGTAAATTGTGAACAGTTCTTCTTTTAGCATGTTAGTTTCTCCACATACTTAATGAAAAAATATAGTTTAGCTTTCACCAGTGATAAAATATATTGCATTTACTTTATCTTGCTAATTTAAACAGTGTTGACTTTTGTCAACAAGTGATGGCCACACTATTTTTGATACAGGCCAGGATGCTCACTTGGAGTATTGTGTACAATTCTGGTGTTCTCAACATAAAAAGGACATGGAACTGTTGGAACAAGTCCAGAGGAGGGCTATGAGAATGATCAGGGAACTGGAGCACCTCCCATATGAATATAGGCTGAGGAAGTTAGGGCTGTTCAGCGTGGAGAAGAGAAGGCTGCATGGAGATCTCATATCAGCTTTCCAGTGTCTGAAGGGAGCCTATAAGGATGCGAGGGAAAGACTCTTCCTTAGGGACTGTAGTGACAGGACAAGGGGTAATGGGTTCAAACTTAAACAGGGAAAATTTAGATTGGATATAAGGAAGAAGTTCTTTCCTGTAAGGGTGGTGAGGCACTGGAACGGGTTGCCCGAGGAAGTTGTTTGCTTCAGTTGTTTGCTCCAAGGAAGTTGTTGATTGCTCCGTCCCTGGCGGTGTTCATGGCCAGGTTGGACAGAGCCTTGGGTGACATAGTTTAGTGTGAGGTGTCTCTGCCCATGGCAGGGGGGTTGGAACTTGATGATCTTAAGATCCTTTCCAACCCTAACTATTCTATGATTCTATGGTACTATGAAGTTGGCCGCCTTGGCCACCTGGGCACAAGATGGCTCATGTTCAGCTGGCCACCAATCAACATCCCCAGGTCCTTTTCTGCTAAGCAGCTTTCCAGCTACTCTTCCCCTAGCCTGTAGTGTTGCATAGGGTGGTTGTGGCCCAAATGTGACCCAGCACTGAGCCTTGTTGAACCTCATGCAATTGGCCTCAGCCCATTGATCCAGCATGTCCATATCCCTCTGTAGAGCCTTTCTACCCTTCAGCAGATTAACACTGCCACCCAATTCTGTGTCATTTGCAAACTCAGCGAAGGTGCATTTGATCCCCTCATCCAGATCATTGATAAAGGTATTAAACAAAAGTGGCCCCAGTACTGAGCCCTGAGGAACACCACTTGTAACAAGTCACCAACTGAATTTAACTCCATTTATGACTGCTCTTTGGGCCCAGTCCACTTAGCCAGGACTGCTGAGACATCATTGAAAATGGCTTGGAGAGAACTTCTGTCAGCTCCCTCAGTACCCTTGGGTGGATCCCCTCTGGCCCCATAGATGTATGTGTCCAAGTGGTGTAGCATGTTGCTGACCATTTCCCTATGAATAATGGGGGCTTCATTCTGCTCTCCCTCCCTGTCTTCCAGTTAAGGGTATTGGATACCCAGAGGATAATTGGTCTTACTATGAAAGGCTGAGGTAAAGAAATCATGAAGTTCCTCATCCTTTTCCTTATCTTTTCTTACTATGTTTTCCCCCCATATCCAGTAAAAGGATGGAGATTCTCTTTAGCCCTCCTTTTGTTGTTCATGTAATTATAGAAACATTTTTTACTGTCTTTTACTGCAGCAGCTGACTGAATGTGTTAAATGCACTCTATAAGATTATAGTATTTTGTATGGACTTCGTGGAATATTTGAATTTCTGCTCAGTTTCAGTATTTCAATTTGTATTCGATGAAAGATGTGGTATAAACTTTCAGGATACAAAAGTTTGATATGCTTATAGAATAGCTATATGAACTATACTAAAGATTCAAATTCATGTATGTTCATCACTATGTTAAATTCATCAGATTAATGTTTAGCTATATAAAAAATAATAGTAGAAATCCTGTTGATATAAGTTGGATAACACAAGTAGTTTTGTTTTCTATTTAAATGGATATTGCCATTTCTAACAGAATTACTTATGTTTGATATCTTACAGGTAGTCACAGCTACTTCATCGCTTGCTCTAGGAATCAACATGCCATGTAAATCTGTTGTCTTTGCTGAAGATTCTGTCTTTTTAGATGCCCTAAATTACAGGCAGGTATGGAAATAGAACACCTACTTTTTATTATAGAAACAGTATAAATGTAGCTGCCATCACACACAAATTCAGAAAAAACATCTTTTACGCATACGTCTGGGTATGTTCTGAGTTGCAGCTGTTCATTTTGGTGACTTTACTATTGTTTCAGAAACGTCAGCCCACAAATAATGGATGTTGTTGAAAGACCTATTTCAACAATGAAAGTATTACAGTTGCCCAGTGAATCAAAAGAATAGGTTCAGCTTTCAGCTGTGGGAGCTAGAAAAACAAAAGCTGTTTTGTTCTAGCCAGAGTTTTACAAATGCATGAAAAATACACTCTCAGAACATGCAGTGGGGATTTAATGAGGAAAAGAAAGATTGTTGACTGGGTTAATTAAGTACTTTTGAGTTCTTTCCATCTGGGAAGTGGCACTCCACACAGTGCAGCACAGCAGTGTGTAGATGAGGTTGCAAATGCAATAAAGGAGAATGGCTTCAGTCTTGGCAAAAGTTACTGGGTGGGCTGAGAGACTCTAACCTCTTCATTAGCTCCTATTTCCTGCTCTTGTACTCCTTTGCAACCCTGCATTTTCATGAAGTATTGCTAGTTTGCCTCTGGTTCAGGTGGCCGTATAAGCCAGATACATCTGATGGCAGGTAGCTCTCAGAGACAGTGTGAGTGGATCTGTACAGTAGCTAGACCTAAATGCATCTCCCTTCTGCTGCACATAAATGATATAACTCCAGCTTTGTAACATCATCTGGTACAAGGGGCAAGTCCCCACAATGGACCAGTCCAACAACTCCTGATCCAGGCAAGGGAGTACTTCCTTAGGAAGCTCTTCTGTACTCCTTTTTCCTATTCTCTGCTCTTTATTCATACTGGGACTACCCTTTGCCCCAAATCTACCCAAAAATAATTCAGAGCTAAATGTAACTTGAAAACAAATCTGGTGTGTAGGTACAAAGTTAAAACTTACCTTGGAGAAATATGAAAATTGAAAGGGCATCTGAGAGCATGTAAGTATCCGGACCAGTGTTTAGGTCTTCTATCAAATGTTTTAAGAAGTAAACCGCCACATTTGTAAACCAGCTGTATTTGAGGTACAGCATATTTTGTACACATTATTTTAATAATTCTGCATAAATGCTTTGTTAAGACTGTATAGATGGTATCAATACACACAATGTAGCTGTATTTTATTTTAAAATTAATAATATTGTTACAGCGTAGTTATTATTTTATTCTTAGATGTCAGGACGTGCTGGAAGACGGGGATATGATATGATTGGAAATGTGTTCTTCTACGATATCCCGATGCCTAAAGTAGAAAGACTTATCAAATCCAACATACCTGAGTTGAAAGGCCAGTTTCCTCTGACTATTTCCTTAATATTGAGACTGATGCTGTTGGCTGCGAAGGCAGATGACAAAGAAGATGCCAAAGCAAAGGTTTAATGTTTTTTGTTTGTTTGGTTTTTTTTAATAGTAGTTTAATGAAATGTCTCCTTAACACAAGCAGAAAGTTATGTACTTCAGAAGTAAGCAATCTGCCTCCACATGAAGTTGCATGCTCTGCTATACTGCTTCTAGTATTTGTGCCATCTTTTCCACAGTATTGTATTGTCCATTTTTATGTATTTATTCTTTGCAACAGATATTATTATCATATCATCAGAATGTTGTAACAGTAACTGTTGTTCTATACAACAGTTGTGTTAACTTGGAGAATCAGGAAGTCTTCCAATACTTAAAATTTCAGCTTTATTTGAGGAGAAAAGTGTGATCATACATTTCCATAGGAAAAAGGGGAGCTATGAAATGCTATCTCAATTGAAGCAATGAGAAAATTTGATGTGTTACTCACTTGTTCAAATTTAATTCGTTACTAACTCTTTGGAATCAAAAAATTCTTATTCTTGCCTTTTAATGCAGTGATACAAGTAAACAACCCATGATCATGATTACAAATTGGTCAGAGATCTCCTCTTGTAATTATTAAGGAACTCTTGCCTCCAGATGATCTAGTTTTTTACTTTAGACATCTATTTTCAAGTACTTATTGAATGAATACAGGCATAGGTCTTCTAAAGATTACAAAGTAAATTGGTGAACTTCTGTGTTATAATATTAAAGTGATATTAAAGCGTAAGGACTAATTTCAAAACTTCCTGGGTTCAGTTTAATGATATTTAAATCCTTGTCTTTTATATCTCTATATGAATTCCACATAATTAACTTTACAAACCTTAGCATAAATGTGGAAAATGAGCCCACGTTTGACAGGGGATGGACTTTTTTCACAAGCATTTCCAGGAGTTAGGCATTCAATTTACATAAAACTACAACATAGCTCCACCCAGCATTTTTACCCTGAAAACCAAGTATTGAAACAAAAGATAAAAGCTGGATATTATATTTCTTTGCTTGTTACAGTATCAACATTTCCTTGGATTTCTAAATTATCTTCTTATGTTTGTTTGACCAGGCACTGTCAGTGTTGAAGCACTCACTGATGTCATTCAGAAAAGAAAGATATGCGCAAATACTAAAAATCTATTTTATGTTTTCCTTGCAATTTCTGATCAAAGAGGTAGGTTTTAACTCATTCTTATAAAGGAGAGCTCTTAAGTCTACAGATTCTTATTTGTGTTAGTATGCTTTAATTTAAAGACCCATATACTTTATACTTCATAGCAATAGGCTATTTCTGTCTGTTAGAAATTGAAGAAAACAGATGAAATTAGAATGCATTAAATTTGAGGTTAATTCTGAGCTACTTAAGAAATAAACTCAGCAGGAAAAGTCTTGTGGTATGGTTTATATAGTTACAAATTGATTAGGCAAGTAAGAGCTGTGTATTTCTATTGTATATGAAGGTGCATGCACATGAAACAGCAGGTTTAAAGCATACTAAGGATGACACTATTTCCATAATGTTGAAAGAAATTACATCTATAACAAAAATTTAGAGAAGACTGTAAATTACTGGTGTATCTCTCCATAATAATACTTTAACTTTTGATGGATACCATTTTTGGAAAATTTTTATGTATGGCTCCATTTGACTTACATCTCAGGACTGCAGGCAGTAGGACAAATTGGTGACTTGTTTTTTAGGAAGGACGTATTTTTGCCTTCCAGTAGAAAATTAATGTTCTCAATAGGTACCCATGCGCTAGGTTGAAGGAATATTCTTTTGAATGCCACCTTTCTATATTTCTGTCATATCCAAGGCCACCCTTCACAACTAAGTGTGTTTTGCTTTTAAATTTAATAGGGCTACTTGGATCAAGAAGGTAAACCCATAGGATTTGCTGGACTTGTGACACACTTGCACTATCACGAACCTTCAAATTTTGTTTTAGTGAGCTTTCTCGTGAAAGGCTTGTTCCACAAATTGTGCCAACCAATTAAAGGTAAATAATAATATATGCATTTTAATTATAGTCTGTGGCGGGCTGTCTAACCCCAATGGTTCTGAAATTTTCTGGTGCCATGTTGCTGCTACTGTCTTTTGCTTGCCTAGCCTTCATCCTCATATCCTTGGCGTCTGTCTCTACACACTCAGCATGTACTCATATTTCTCATACATATGGCAATGTTGGTGTCATGAACCTAAATGTATTGTTTGTGAAACATTCCAGTAGGGTAAGAAAGAATGCTGTATGTAGAAAAATTAATAATTGTGACTCCAGAGCAATATTTGAATGTCTTATAGACAATAAGGTGGATGACCACTCTGAATACCAACAGATTAGAAAAAATGAAGTACAACTAATGTCTCATTACATGAGTCAAATCCACTCTGTGCGTGGAGATGTGCTGCGGGATATGAACATATAAGAATACAGTATTTATTTGTACGTACTTTTAGTTGCTTAATTATCTAGCAGAGTTTTTTGTATGTAGTGAGTTGATCTTTAGCCAACATAATCTCTGTCATGACAGTGGCAGCTGGGAAGTAAACTTCTGAATAGGAGTTACTGGGTTTTGTTTGGTTTTTCCTTAAATTTTTTTTTTTTTTTCCTTTTCCACTTTCATATTTAACCCAAAAACTTTCTGTTCTGACATAGGTTCAACTGTTTTTTCAGAAGATGTCCTGGAAAAGCTAGTGCTCATTCTAGCCAACCTCTTTGGGAGAAAATACCTTCCAGCCTGCTCAGTGAAATACAAACGCACATTTTGCCAATCAAAGGTAGATGAAGCTTTGGTCTTTACTGTAACTCATGCCGTGTTCCACTTCAAAGCATTTGTTTCCTTTTTTCAGAGTAGTGTCATTGTGGATGTACAGCAGCCTGGAGTGCCAGCAGGTAGATGCCCACTCAGCCACTCTCTTACTACTCCATCTCAACAGGATAAGGAGAGGAAATAGGATGGCAGAGCTCATGGGTTGAGACAAAACCAGGCAGATCGCTTACCAGTTATGATCATGGGCGAAACAGCCTCAACTTGTGGCAAATTAATGTGTTGCCAATTAAAATGGGGTTTAGTAGTGACAAACAGAAGTTTAAAATTTCAGCACTACCTTGCCCCTGCCTTCCCCAGGCTCAACTTTGCTCCTTCATTCCTGATTCCTTCACCTTCCCCACCCTTTCCCCACGCAGTTCAGAGCTGGTGGGAAATGAGGACCTGTAGTCAGTTCTTAACCATCTCTGCTGCCTCTTCCTCCTCATGTCACCCTTGCTCCAGTGTGAGTCCTCCCTGTGGGCTGCAGTCTTTCAGAATAAACTGCTCCAGTGTGGGCTTTCCAGGGGCTTTAAGTCTTTCAGGGCATATCCAGCTGCTCTGGTGTGGAGCCCTTCACAGGCTGCAATGTGGATATCTGCCTCAGCATAGTCTTTTGCACTGAGATGGCTGCAGGGAAATCTCTGCCCCACTGTGGTCTCTTCTGCAGGCTGCAGAGGAATCTCTGCTTCAACACTTGGAGCACCTCCTCCCCCTGCATCTCTGATCTTGGTGCTGGTACTGCTGTTTCTCACTCTGCCTGTTTGACATTTTTTTACCCTTTCTTAATGAAGATTTCCTAGAGGTGCTGCACCTGTACCTGGTGGGCTCAGCTTTACTCCATGTTGAGGCCATTGCAGCTGGCCATGTCTGTCATGGGGCAGCCGTGGGCGTCTTCTCACAGTGGCCTGCCACAAACCTTGTCTGTCATCCTGTCCCACCCCCCCCCACCACCTTGAAACCTACACACAATACAAGTAGCTAGAATAATGAAGAATGTACTTACTGGATAAAGAAGCCTTCATTTAACCACAGAATTAACAGTAAGTGTCTGGTTAAAATGAGAAGTATCAGTTTATTCAAGTATGTTTCAGTGATGACAGATGATGATACAGTTACTGTCATGATACTGCAAAATGTAAAGGTATAAGTGACACAAAGTTTCTTTACAAAACTCAAGTACCTCTTCCCCAAATGGCATTTTATTACTTCTCTTCACTGGGTTAGAATTTTGTCAGTTTTGTCTCTGACCAGGGAGCCTGCAGCTTTGTGAGACCCAAAAGGACACCAGCATGCTCTGTGGCACATAACACTAGGCTTAAGGCTTCTTCCAGAAATGGGACAGTATTAGGAGGGTCAGCATTAACATTAGTTATGCACAGTTAACTCACTGTGGGTACAGGCAGAAAGCGAACTGTTTGTAATGTGCTCCTATTGGCTCTTCTAGGCAAAGCCTTTAGATTTCTGGAGGACACAGCTATGGCTGGAACAAGGGAAACTTCTTCCAGGTGGAGATGTTTCTGTGGCCAGTTTCCAGCAAGCATTGCAAGAGGAAAACTTGTAAGAAGTGGCTAGTCATACAGGAGGGTTTACAGGCCTGCTGTGGCTAATTGCAGCCATGTCTGTCATGTTGGTAGGGAACCTGTTGAACACCAAGATATGCAAAACAAGAACTGGGAAAGGCAGCTCTTCAAAAATCCCTCTTTAGGGAGCTGAAACACCTCTAATAAAGCAGTTTGGCAAGCACTGTGCGAGTAAAAATCTAGGAATTTTATACTTGATATTTGTCTTCCATGCCTTTTTCTGCATGAAATTCATGTTTGTCTTTAAGATCCATCAATGCTAGATGGGTGGGGAGCCTGACAAGCTGGGTAAAGCTTGGACCTGTACTCTTTCCTTCTTTCTACTAATATGCTATGTGTATACAAAGACATTCTATATGCACCAATTTAGAACTGACACTTTCAGAGAAATAACCTGAATTAAGCAACAAATGGCATGTTATTTCAGGTCTTTCTAGAAGATCTGCCAGAGGACTTTGCAGAGGCTGTAAATGAGTACAACACCAAAGCAGAGGAAAATTTTGCTCATTTTCTTCTGACAACTGCCAAGCTGGCAGATATGGAACAAGAATACAGACTTCCACTGTCAAAGACAGGTAGGAAGTGAAAAACTAGTGCGTGTTCATAATTTGTGAAATTGATAGCATTAGGAAATTTGGGTTAATTCTTATTTTGTAAAAAAAAAGAACAGAGATTCCAGACATGCTAATAAAGAGATACAATTTCTATTTCACTTTTTTTTTTCAAGCATTATAAATTATTGTATACAGTAGAAGCTTTGTACAGGAAAAGGTTAATTTTAGTTGGTATTTTATTATTTTGTAGGGGAAATAAAAATCAAATTGACTTTCTTATAGAAAGAAAAAATACATTATTGAATAAAAGCCTTTTTATCTTATCATCAACACATTTACAGATCCTCAAATGCCTGCTTAGAGTCTTATAAAGGTTAGATTTTTCAACATCTGAATGGCCTCAAGGTTGAAGGAACAACTAAAGACCATTTGTAAACTCAACTAAATTACTGATGCCAATGATGATGGTCAATAACCAAAGCACCATGAAGAGGCATGACTATAGAATTACCATACAATATGGATTGCCATTGGGTGAAAAATATCACCTATTACATAATTTCATGTTAATTTATAGAAGAGATTTATAAAAGCTATGTAATACACCACTCTCCCATTGCCTAGCTCCTCTGAAAATAACAAGCCTTCAAAAAAGTAAGGAAGCACTTCAATTATAGCAAATAACTGTATTTATTCATCCTCTTTTTTCCTACACTGGTACACTGATTTTTTTGTTCTCTGCTCTGTACAAATGGGAGAGATGGAAAAAAAAGAAAAAGCCCAAATCGCCTTACAAGCTACCCTATCTTGCCATCTACTTTGAGTTTCAAGTATGGTGATAAGTGGGCGATAAAAAGTTTTGTAGTAAAGTGGATGTCAACTTAATACAAAGGTGAGGCACTGGAGAAGATAAAGATAATAAGGTGAATGCGAAACAAGGCTGAATACAACATACTGCTTGAGATGGTAAATAGCAGTTATCCATTTCCAGTACTGACCACTGGAAAGTGCTGCATCATGGTATAACATTAGGAATGCTATACTGAAATCCCATTTTTTCATATTCAGTTTAAGATTGCTTATTTTTACAATGGAGAGACCCCACACCTTGATATGTAACCTGAAAAACATAGGAAATGAAGAGCAGAATGATGGAATTCCAGATGAGAGAAGCAAAGCATGGGCTGCCTCGTATTACATGATATATATTGCTTTATCTATGTTGGTGTTACTAATGCTACTTCTACCCAGGATGTGGGCTATGAAAACTGAATTTCCTATTCTTGAATTGGAAATTCTAACTTGAATGTTAAAGTTTCTTGTTTAAATGGAGGTGTTAATATGGTTTCATTTCATTACAAGTGTAACTACAACATAGTTACCGTAATACACAGCAGAAAAGATTGTGGGACAAGGATTGACTGTATCATTATTAATATGGAAAGAAAGAATAAGTTTCTGTTTAGGAAAGGAAAATATATTTAGAAATAATGAGATAGGTCTTCTACAGACAGTGACTGAAGTTACAGGCAGACCATAAACCAGCTGAAATTTCATATGTGGTAAAACCAGAAATCCGTAACGGGTTGCATAAAGCAGAGCAAAATATGACCTTCACATACTTAAGCTTCACATACTTAAGCCCTCAGAATATTCTTTAGAGCTCTACACTTTAAGAAAAATGTTGGCTGGGAGTCCAGAGGCTAGCAATAAAATAATATTAGATGTCAAGCTATTATGACATGTGCAAACAGGTTAAAAAACCCTGTTTTTCTTCAGTGTAGGGCAGAATAAAAGACGAAGGTAAAATAACTCTTCTAGAACTACCATTCTCTTTGGTTTTGGCATAACTTTGTGCTGTTAGCAGTTTTGGCTACAGATGAGTCAAGGAGAAAAGCTTAAGTTGCAAGGGGGGATTAAGGCACAGTCATTCTCACCATTAGAAAATTCTTTCTTGTATTCTGTAATCAAGTGTGTAGGCATTCTTATGAACAAAAGAAATAAACATCTATCAAGAAGGGTTTAAGTTTAGAAGATTAACTGTATGTGCTGTCATTATCTACTGCCTGAAAAATTCTGGCTTTTAAAATTGATTGCGAAAGGGAGCTTGAGTCTGCATAGCTTACCTTGTGTTTGAAACTTTGTCTAGATTTTACATCCAAGAGTTGGCATGGTTCTGAACTAGCGTCTTATTTGATGGACACCACCAAAAGCATATCTGCCATCTCACCTTTTGCGTGTGTATCTGGAATGATTGATAACGATCTATTTCTTGGGGAGAGCATTAATAAAGTAAGTAATTTTTTCATGGGGGACAGAATTTTATTATAGGTCAATAAAAATAATTCCTTATTACAGTCTTCTTGCCTTTGTAATACGATGACCCCATGCTCAAATGTCACTTTAGCAGAAACAATTTGAAAGGTCTCAAAATCAGCACTGAGTAGTACCACATTATTACAATGCAAAACCAGAAATAGTTGGATGTAAGAAAAAAATCTGTAGTGTGCTTTCCTGAAAGGCCTCTGTTCCTTTCAACTCCAAGACAAGTAAAGTACTTTAATCCTGTATCAGCATGTATATTGCCAGCTTGTATTTTCCTGTGGTCATCTATATGGGCTATGTAGTATTGGGGAATTATCACAACTTCTAATTCTGTTATAGAAAAAATAAAATTCCTGTGACTGGGGATTTGAAATTTGCTTTCATCCTTAAAATGTTCTGTGCTTAAGGTTGATTATTATATTCCAAGCTTCAGTGAGAGAATCTAAACATATTATCTACACATGAAAACATCGTCTTCTAAAACTCAAGAGACATCCAGTGGCCCAGTAAAACTTTAAACAGCTCGAAATGACTCAGAGCTGCACTAGCAGTGCAAGACACTTTATTGACAAACTCCCCCTGTGTCTACAGCCTACATGTTCTTGTGCAGATTTCTGGAGTGGTCCAGGATTAGGAGTGTGGAATTTCTCAGCTGTGGTCTAAAGTTTTGACAAAATAGGCACATAAAGAAAACCACAGTGACTATTCAACAGATACTTTCTTGTTTTTCAGGCTGTCTTACGTTCCCTCGGAATTAATGTCACAAACTGCCCCCTTCTTTATTTGAATAAGTATGATAATCAAGGAAGGAGGCAGCCACTCAATGCATATGCACTGGACTTCTATAAGCATGGATCCCTGATTGCATTGACAACTGATAACTGGTATGTACTACCATTTTTAACATATGTTGAAGTGGCAGCATTGTTTACAATAGGGTAAGCAAGTACATGTTTTTGTTTTTAAAGACTTCTTCCTCCAGAACTTAGGGATGGAATAGCTTTAAACCTGATTAGATTGGTTGACTATTTTAATGAGAATAAAACATATACTACATGGAAGTCCAATGGCATTAACTGTAAAGTATTGGCTGGGTATTCAAAACAGTACCATAAACAGGAAGTCTTGACTTCAGCGATGCAGGTTATTTCGACAGGCTCTTTGGAAGTTTTATTTAATCAAGGTTTTTTCATTATGACAGAGATCAGGAAAGTCCCTAAAATGAGCAGGCCCAATGCAGTAGTTTAGAAAATGGTAACGTAGTAGCAGAGAGATGTCAAAAACTTGGTGAAATAACGAAGACAGAAACAGATTAAAGGAGGAATTCAGTGTTAAAAGATACAGGCAAATATGAATGAAATTAAAAAGAAATTAAATGTGAAAGAAATTAAAAACTTCAGTTAGGGAAAATCTAGAGCATAAGGGATGCAGGAGGATCGCTTTCACTTTTGACTCTCACTAGCATTCCGTAACCTCATTCATTAAATCCCTCTCTTTATAAAACTTCTAGCTTGCAGTTCTTAATGAAGCCATTCCCATACCTGTTTCATTCCCAGCCACAAGCTCCCTCTCCCAACTACTCCATCTCGACTATCCTTATTTTGCCTTCATGCTCATAGCCAGTAACTTATATTTATGAGCAATGAAATACCACTTCACTCTGCTCCCTGAGGGTGCTGTTGGGAGCATATAATATTATCTGCCTATTTTGTAAACTCCTCAAAGCATTTTCTAAGAATAATTACAGTACCCATTCCATGCACTGTTATGGTTATAGTAGCAGAGTTTGACAATAATGCCACATCAGGAAGAGGTGAGGAAATATACATTGTAGAATCACATTCTTGATTCTGTCAAGCTGACCTATTGGAAGGTTCCCCCCCATGGCAGAGGGGTTGGAAATGGATGATGTTTAATGTCTTTTCCAGCCCAAACCAGTCTGCGATTCCATTATTTTCAACACAGTACTAAGGAACTAGTATGTCAGTGTCTGAGGCCATGGCATATGCTCTGCATCCTTACCCCATGTACATGACAGGGTTTACTAAAGGAGAAACAGTATGTGCATATCCATCCTCATTTTGGGTTTTCTTTCTTTAGGTTAAATGAAGGAGATGCTTACTATGCACTCAAGGAGTTTGTACTCATCATTAAGTCAATTGGGTATGATAAACTTGTGATTTCTAACAAACAATAGATATTTCATCTTTAAAGCAATTTAAAATGAAACAATGTCTTTATTTTTTTTTAACCCCAGAACATCACTGAGTGAACTGTGTGATGATCCAAATGACAATGTTCTGCTGGCATTTCAACAGCTGGGCGAAATCTATGCAGAGAAACTGCAGTCTATTATCTGAAGATAAAAGGGGGTGGGGGGAAGCAGCAGTACATAATAGTCTTACCACACAGATCAGCTGCCTTTTAAGTTAGGAAGTGACTAGGTCAGAATCATCAAATATGTTTTATAATCAAATTTTAGTAACATCCAATATTAGTAATACAAAGCTTACTTCAGAAAATGAACCTTTATACATTGACATTTTAAATAAATAATGACTAAATAACTGTTTCTCATAGGTTAAGAAATGAGGTAATGGCACATTTTTTTTCCCCCAGGCAGTGATATGTATGTTAATATAGCTCTCAGAAACAAGCTGAACTGCTGTCTGCAGTTTTAGTCTACAAAAATTTAAGTATAAAGTAGTTTTGTATCAGTACAATGTAATATGATTAATAAAATGTTCCAACCATATCTAGAATTGCTTCATTTTTAACCCAACCTATCCTTAAGAGTCAAAAAGATCCAGGACACCTCTAGCATACTTGTCAAAAAGTCCCTTGCAATACAAATTATTGAGTTTAGTGAAATATATTTCCTAACTATTCTCTTGGGTTTTGATGGAAAGAACAGTTTTCAACAATATTTTCATATTATTACTGAAAACTCTTCCATTGAACACTACATTTTAGTCTACTTGTAGTCTGAAAAAATATTACATACATACTAATGTTCAGGTAGCCCTGGCGAATTACGCTTTGCCAACAGTCCTCATTGTCATGCACAAATTTATAGTGATGACCAAGACAGTGATGCAAGTTATTCTGTTGATAATGAGCAAAATGTATTAAGGATAATTCAGAACTCTGTTTCTTCAAATTACCTCTGGTGTTCAAATGGTCACTGATGAAGTCTGTAACTTGAAATCTCTTTAGGCAGCATTAAAATACTTGCAAGATGGTACTAGGAGATATTGGGGGAGGGGAGGGAAATCTTTACGTAGTCAGGTAGCACAGGTTAACTACCATCAACTGACTTCAACTTCTTCAATTTTTTTTACTGTGTGAAACAAAATTATGACAGAAATGGATCACAGTGGTAGAAAAAGTGATCCAACTCTGCTTGGAAAATAAAGTTTACTCAAATTATTCTTTACTCTCTGGCAAGTCATGCCATATGCAGATACATCTTCCAAACTCTTTCTCAGCGATGGTAAAACTGGCCATATTTATACCTTTCCATGTTCATGTTTCCCAAAATAAATGGAGTAATCTTTTTATATAAGACACAATTAATTGACCAAGGAATAAAGTCAGAAATCGGTCCTACTGTGTTCTCCATTATTTGACCAGTAAGCATGAAATCCTGGATGAAAAACAAACTTACTAGATCTGTCACACTGTACTAATTTTATCTGCTGAAGATCATAATGTCTCTTAAAGCATTAGCAACAGAATGTTTCAATTTCAATAATGTATATAGAAAGCACCTCACTCATGTTACAGCTTTCAGTAAGGAGTCAACAGTGAAAGATGACCAAGTGATTAAGTTACACTGACCAAGGAATCAACTTGTGAAAGTTCAGAAAATCAGCGATTCTACTTATCTGTTGCCTGGGTGGACTATAATTACTGTGACCCATAGTGAGTGAAACATCCTGCTTACCATTTACATGCCCTGGAAAACCTGAATGCTGAGCTATAAGGCACTTAAGACAACAACTTGCCATGTTTGAAAAACAGCCCGAAGACTCTACTGAACTCACATACCAACAATTTCTGCTCCCAGAATCAGTCTATTGTAGTCTATTTGCTTTATGGTAACAGTGTCTTCTCACTAAAAGATGAAGTATCTGCTTTAAAGTTAACTTTACCAAACTCTTGTGAAACATTACTAATAGAAATGAACAGACAAGATGTTGTCTTAAGAAACTCAATAAGGTTTCTGAATAACCCTTACTCATTAGGATTATTTTTTTGTCACTGTAGCAGAGAACAACCATTTTCTACAACCTTCTGGCAACAAGTTTTATAGGCACCTTATGTCTCTAAAATTGTTCCACTTCGAGATCAACCTCCATCCATGACACTCTGCCATTATGCTCAGCCTTTGTTTTCCAGTGGTTTAACACAATACCTTTTTAACACTTCTCTCCTACACATGCAGAACATGACAAGAATGTCTATAGAGATAAAAGCACAGAAATACTTAGCAGAAAAACTGACATACCGTAAGACCTAAGAGATGAACATAAAGAACAATAGAACTAACAACAGAGTTTTCAGCACCTTCCTTACTAGAATGCAAATGCAAAAGGAAGATTAGTGAATTTTATAAATTCTAGAAACCATTTTTCAGCATTTTTAATAGAGGAATGCACTGCCACAGAAAAACTGAGGCAAAGAACTTAATGCAAATCAAATTAAAATGAGGCTACATTTCCTAAACCAAGAATAGTATTTCTAATTATTCTGTCATTGTAAGTATATTGGTAAGCCTTACAAAGATTTAAACTTAAGTGATATTTCTCTTATGAAGTTACAAAGATAACTTCGACAGTGAAAAACTCTAAAGAGATTAAAACATTAAAATGGTATTTTTTCCCTCACTTTGCATATTTCAAAGACTAAAAATTCAATGAGATCATTAATAGTGAGAAATGCCGTTTTCCTTTTTTTCCTACTATTACACAAATTTTAAAAAGAGATTTTTGTGGTTTAAAAGCTACATCCTCCTGACACTTTCACCAAACCAGCAAGTTAAAATCTTGTCCACTGACTCCCAAACTGTTGCTGAAAGCAAGTGAAAACTACTTGTGACAGTTACTTTTCATAAAGGCAGCACTTCTAAAGCATAGCTGACACCCTTCTGCAATGTGTAACAAAACCACTGATGTGGTGCTTCAATTTCAAAAAGATAAGAGAAATTGTTGAGATGTCACTAGGAGCTGGCCTTCAATATACGTTAAATACAGCACTGGGAAAAAAACCCAAACCCACAGCTAAAGGGAGATATGCAAACCAATTTTCAGTAATGCCCTTCAAAATCCTTTATTCTCCCTGTGGCTTTCCTCCATCCCTCCCTCCCAGTGACAAGAATGGTAGTGTCTGTGCTCTCTTACTAATGTAACCCTAGTACACGTGGCTGCTGTACTGAAATATCAATACCCTGCTCCTCGTCACTGAGGCTTCATTGAACCCACCACCTCAGCCACCCCCACCCTCCCCACCCCACACACACCCACCCAGGTGGCACTTCTCAAAAGGTCTGCATTCCCAAGGATACAGCACATACGGCCAGACTTTGATAACAACTGTCAAATGACAGGTATCCCCCACTTCTTCATGTGTTAAGGAACATTTATTTAATTTCAGCCTATTTAAGTATAGCGATCTTCCATTTCACTCTCTTGTCATTTCTCAGATGTTATTCTACTAGATATTTTGTTTCTGGAAACAGAAAAATGGCCTGATTCACCACTGCCAGCAGTAGAGACAGATGTCTGACTTAGCTGTTGCATGTCAGAATCACTGTCACTTTGCAGTCCTCCTATCTTTTTTACCAAGAACACAGAACCTCCTGAAGATGGATCATTGCATGCGCCAAGACCAGAACAAGCTGCATTCTGACATGGTACAGGCTCAAGCTCATCTTCCCTTCTAGGACAGGAACAGTTGCTCTCAGCAACAGTTTCACTTTCTTCCCCTTTTACCTTTGTTTCTGGTTTTGTTGCTGTAGGAAGTTGAGTGGAAGATGCATTCTCATATTTATCAGGAAGGACGGCTGAAGACAAAGGCTGACTACAAGAATTACTACCATCAGGAAGTGTCCCTGCACTTTCAGTTCTCTTAGATGAGTTCATAGGAAAGAGTGAACCTTCACAATTTGATTGACTCTGTCTAGAAGCAGGCTCCGCACACTCTGGAGATACAGGCTTCCCTACATTCAGAAGTGTTTTGTCAGATTTCATCTTCTCTTCTTCAGTACCATTTCCAGGCAGAAACATAGAGGAAGTCAGTGAACCAGAGGTATTTCTGACAGAATTTCCAAATGAAAACACTGGTGAGGGCAATGAGAAATGGGTATTTTTGAATGAAAATACAAAATTAGCAGGGAGGATGGGAGACTTGGTGACATTCTCCCCAGCTGCAGTCTTGGTCTCTGAAGTATTACAAGCCACAGTTGTGGTAGATTCTGAGATGTCGGCTTTTTGTTCCCCTGAGACAGATGGTTTCTGTGTTCCATATCCTGCAGTTTCCTTTGCAGAAAGTGTTATTTCTGTCACATGAGATGATATATTTTTGTCAGATGGCTTCTCAGATTGGCTAAAAAATGGGGATAATGGTAAAATCTTAAACGAATTGCTGACTCCCAATCCTGCAGAACCACCTTTTACTGAATTGCCAAAGGGAAATGAAAAACCTGGCTTCTCGCTTTCTACTGAGTCTAAATCAGGACTGGATGAAGCATCAGAAACTGTGGGTCTAGTTACAGGACCATGCTTTCTAAACTTGCTTTCATCCTGGTTGTTGGTTTTACCTGCATGATCACATTTTCCAGGGTAAAACTGGGGGAAAACATATTTTGTGTCTTTGATTTTAAAGGAAAATGTACCTGCATCTTTAGTAAATGTGGGTAGTGAGTTACATGCCCCAAAAGTAAAAGGTGAAGTAGAAGGCCCCTCTGCAGAACCATCTAGACACTCTGAATTTGAAACAGTAAGAGCTGCTGATGCTGCTGAGTTTAAGCCAAATGAAGTGCTAGAATTTGTGTCTATTTCATTGGAAACAGTAACCGCTGATTCCTGCATTGGCAATTTTTCTTTAGGTCTTAAGTCTTCAGAGTTTTCTAGGGCTGGAGTGGCTGCTTCCTGGGAACTTCTCTCAGTACCATTTGTTTCAGAAGAGTTCATATTTGTGGATGGAATGCTTTGATAACTGGCTCCAGAAAAGCTTTTCTCAAAGCCATCTGCTCTTTGCAGGATTCCAGTTTTCACTTTATCTGGGCTATTTGCTTTGGCAGATGAAGATGCAAAAGGAGTTCCTGAGGACCTAGCCTTCAAAGCCCCAGTGCCTCCAAATTTATACTTTTTATTTCCAGACAGAGTTTGTGTCTTGACCGCCCTGGCGAGCTTCTGATGTTCCATATAGAATTTGTAACGTAACTCCTACAATCACAGCAAAGAATCCCATTATTAAAAGGGCATTTGTGAATTCATGTAAAACTCACGTAAGACTGAAGAGAAGTTTTCATATTTCTATAGCACCTATATTTCCATTGCTGCTGGAAGGCAACAGAGCATGAGTCACGATAGGAAAACCTTGATTTAAAACAACTGAACAAGATGTACATGGAACCATGATGAAAGGTAGTTTTGAAATAGAAGACTACAGAAAACTATTTAGTCACCAACAAAACAAAAAATACCTAAAAAATACCACCTCAGACATTAAGTAACACATTCTCAAATTGCCATGAAAAATAACCACCTGAAACAAACGTAGGTGGTGTTTTGGGTTTGTGGTGTTTGGCAGTTTTGTGGTGGGGTTTTTCCCCCTAGATATGATAAGTAGATAACTGGCATTCTCAAGGAGCACAGAAAAAAGATGCAAAAGAAAAATAATTGTGTCTTTAAAAGACCGAAGCAACTTTCCCATTTAATCACCTGCTACTGGTGTTCTTGGAACATGCATCATGTGATGCACTGCCAGGCAAACTTTACCAAGTGTAACTAGAATCACTGTACAGACGAAAATTCACTCAGCCACCCACATGGAACTGCTAAGTGAAAAAAAATGCAGTTGTACAACTAGATAATTGGAAACAAAACAAAAAGAAACTGGATTTTCATTTTAAATTAGAAGGAACTTAGGTACTCTTAGAAGAATGAGTTCTATTATCTTCAGAAAATAGAACACAGGCAGATGACTTCCTCTTTCTACAAACTGAAAATGACTAGACAAATTTATATATAAAGTTGTGTCATAACAAATAGTAACTTGGTAGTACTTATAACAGATATTCAATCGTACCTCATGACTCATGTTTTGAGATGTGGACATTTCCGATATCGACATTAGGTGAGTACAAATCCTGCTGCCATCTGCCAGTGCTTCCTCCTGTCCTGCTACAGGCTGAAAAGTGTTTTGCAGCAGACATTAGAATTCATAGAATCATAGAATGGTTTGGGTTGGAAAGGACCTTAAGATGACCTAGTTCCAACCGCCTTGCCATGGCTAGGGACACCTCACCCTAGACGATATTGGCCAAAGCTCTGACAAATTAGTAGTCTTGCAGCCCCATAGTCAGTAACTTACAAGAAACATGTTGGGTGTGTTCTTCTGGTCCTGCCATTGCTTTATGTTATTTTGAAATAGAGTCTTTTTTGTTGAGTCCTCATTTCCCCCAGAAGGTAGATCTAGTATAAAGAAAAGAATAGTGATGGAGAGCATATTTAGTATAGAAAATACTGAAAGGTTCCTGTGCATCTAAAACACAGATTCCAATTAAGAAGTACTAAAAGTATATTGTATGAAATGAGACCTCAGTACTTGTCAAACTTTTGATATAAAGCCAGAGGCCTGTGTAAGACATTCTAAATGCCTAGAGATGTGTGCCCTGATACAAAACCTATTGTTTTCTCCTATGAGGTAAAAGCATTTAATCAGAACATAGTTAACATCCAATTACACTACAACAGATGCCCATCAGTTCAGCAACATGTTCCTTACAGGGGCAATACTGGTTATATAGGATAATTATGATACTTCCTCCCAGGTTCCAAAAATGTAACTTAGGGACTTTCTAGAGAAAGCACATTCATAAAACATATTTAAAAGCCCTTAATTAATTTATCATCTGTAAATTTGCTCAAATGGTTTTTAACGACTTCCATGCTTTTGCCATGCAGATGGTTTATTATCAACTGGCTCCACAAGTTGCAGGTTCCTATCAGAATAGTTAGGGTGGGAAAGGACCTTAAAATCATTTAGTTCCAACTCCCCTGCCATAGGCAAGGACACCTCACATTAAACCATGTCACCCAAGGCTCTGTCCAACCTGGCCTTGAATGCCATCAGGGGTGGAGCATCCACAACTTCCTTGGGCAACCCATTCCAGTGCCTCCACACACTCACAGTAAACATCTTCCTTATATCCGATCTGAACTTCCCCTGTTTAAGTTTTAACCCATTACCCCTTGTTCTGTCACTACCGTCCCTAATGAAGAGTCCCTCCTCAGCATCCTTATAGGGCCCCTTCAGATACTGGAAGGCTGCTATGATGACTTCCCAAATCTTGTCCTGTATTGGGTCCTTCTTCCCTACCTTTATCAGTGCCTTCGTTAACAGGCATTAACTTCAAAGCCAAGATTTTATTAACCACAGGTTTGATGTCCATCTTCTTTTGAGTACACTCTGGTGTTTTTTCGTAGCTGGATGCTATGTTCATCAGGTCAAGCTGAGTTTTCATTCTGGAAAAGAAAGAAAAACCAACACAGAACTTAAACACTTTTCTTAAGGTTCACATGCCAACAACTAAATTACACCTGCCTAATAAAAGAAATATTTTGAAACGAAATCACAAAGGGGGAGAAGAAATCAGAAAAAGGCTTCAACTAAGTGTCCAGTTTCCTAGATTTTTTTCTTAAAACTTACTATCCGACAATTCACTTGAATTAGGTTTCATGCACAATCAAAGTTGCAAGATATAGTACCTGAAGCTCAGCAGAGATTAACACTCCCTCCACCTGTTTTTCTTAGCATACTATACCCGAATCTAAATTACACTCTTTTTTCAGAGGGCATTGCTAATGTTAGTCTGAATCACAACATATTTTAAAGAACTCCTTTTCCAATATTCTTTCTTAAACTCTGCTTAAAAAGTCATAAGAAATGCAATTAAGAATCTTTAGGAAGAAATATACAGGGTATTTGCACTGCAGACAAAAATGAAGACACGGCAGGATCTCTATACATGCTCTTAAACTCAAGAGATTTTGGTTAAATCTGCAGGGATGTTTCAGTGTTCCTGAGTTTAAATAAGATACCTAAAAATATTCAGTCACTGTGTATAATGAATTCCTAGACACAGTTTTTTGCAGGATGCAGTTCAAAAGATTATCTCTAATCCTAGACAGCACATCACTAAAATTCTTGACACATTTCCTAAACTTTGCAAAACTGAGCATCCAAAGATCTGAAAGCATTAGAATGTCTTAATTACTAAATATTACTTTCATTTTAAGTCACTATATCTGACCATATCCAAAGTAACTATTTTCTTAGTTATTAATGTTAAAACTAACAAAGCATGAAAAAATATATATACCTTGCATTCAAGCCACAGGCCACCTATAAATAAAACAAGAGTTTGTAAGACGCGAATTAATTTTCCTTGAGCTCCCGAAAGATTACTCCTTTATCAAAATACTTCAGAGACTGAACTCACATTTTCATTTCACAGAACTATAGGAAATAAACCTGTTAACATTTAAGAGGGAAAAAGAGAGCATCCAAGTGTAAAAATAAAAGTGTGTCTGGGTCAGTGATGTACTAGGTAGTATTTTGTGTTAAAGACAAAAAGCACTACTTCAGAGCCAAATGAAGGTATTCAAATAATGAGTCATGACCTGTATGGTTCTCATTCATTTTGGATACTCAGGTATTTGTGAACATTCAAATGAAAGACTACTTTGTATTTCTTGGTGAGGGAAGCATCTGCTACCTGCTCTCATGGCGCTATTACACCAAGATTTAAAAAAGCTGTCTTTTAGTTTGAAATTAGCCAGATAATGGCAGTATGAAGTGCACTGCATTGTAGTCAAATGACACTTCCCAAAGAATGGGCAATGAAAAATAAAAAACCGAGTGGATTATAGACTGCTTCCCTCTAAAATCCTGGTGATCTCGCTGTACTAATTCTTGAATAACAAACCCCCACCTGAGCTGTGTGCTGTTATGGGGGGCGGGCAGAAGGTAGTAAGTTTAAAGCATACTGCTCACTGGAGTCAGAATATTCCTTCCAAAAGTGGAAGTCGCTTTTACTTTGGGTAAAAGCAAAATTTTCCTCAATAAGTCGTTACCAGAAACTTGGGCAAAGTAAGTACTTTCTTAGCTTCTCATTTATCTGAAAGCACCAAAAAGACCCACTGCAGGAAAGAATATGCTGTGGCTTCTTAGGAAAGCACAAGCCTTGAAACTGAGCACAAAATTCATTAGCTATTAAAGTATTTTGCTCCATATCTACCACCTGCTTAAACTCTGTACAGCTGCTGCCAGTTTTGGACATAAAGTGTTACGAAAAGATGCCTGCTAGCTTAGGTAACAGTGAAGATTAAGCTTGTGTCTTGTGTTCCTCTAGCATTCTTCTCTAAATTGGATTGCATGGTTTTTTTCTGCAGTTCCCTTGAACACTATGAGGGAGACTTTCAGGGTCACTTATACAGAAGCATGTATACTACGTAATACAGTGTATGTCAGAAGTACCTAAGCTAGCCTTAAATAGGCTGAGCTATCTCTACTGCACACATTTGTGCAGAGTTCACAGGTTTTAAAAATCAATATAATTGCCTTAGTTTGGGTATCCCAACACAGTACCCTGCTGTGCAGCACTGACAAGTTACCAAATCTGCTGCCAATCTTTCCCGAAACAGCATTTTTAGTGTCTTACAAGTTTGAAGATGCAACAGAAGTGCTTAATAAACAAAGCACTTGAAAATAAATATAAAAAAGCAAATAAATGGGAGAATTTTGAAGGCAGTGCTAGAAACTTATTTCCTACCCAGCACCAAAATTTTCACAGCTGGTAAGATAATATAGCAAGTGTTACAGCAGCAGCTATACAGTCAATTTTAGTAGTTTTCAGTGAAGAGCCTTCATGTCTACCAAACTCTCTAAATATAAGCTGCTAAGAAAGTTTTTCCAACTTTTCTAAAATGAAAAGCACTGTTATTAAAATTATTTAACACTTCATATTTTTTATCTGCGTTTTTTGTTTGTTGAATTTGGTTTTCCTGATCCAGTAATTTTCATAATCATAACCTACAATACAGCAGGCTCTATATGAGGTTCAGTATACAACTGATATTAAATAATAAGAAAAAGGCCATCACCTCTAGGAAACGCTGAGGATCACACTCATGGACAAGCTTTTCACAATCCTTCAGAAAATTTTCAATTGTTTTCTTGTGAGTTTCCTTCATTTTCTTCCAAATCGCAAATTCCTTTTCTTTTTTACTTCTTTGATTTTCAACATCTTCTAGCAATTGCTGTTTCTTCATTTCCAGAGTCTTGAAGATTTCTCCAAATTCCAGTACAATCATGTCAGCATCCTTGTTCAGCGCCATCTAGAATCACCAGCACATAAAACCAGATGAAAATACAGTAGTAATGTCTTTAGACACTTCCCTAGTCAGGAGAAGGAGTCACTAGGAGTCACTTCCCTGAGAAAGCTCAGAGCACATTTATGCCACAAGAAGCACCAGTATGCTCCATGATGTGATTAACCTATCATGAGGAAAGAAACAAAGACACACACAGATATATATAATATCCAGCATCTGTAACTCACATCCATATCATTCAGTTGATTTGAGATTTCATTTGTCAGCTTCTCATTTATCGTTCTCATTTTTTTCAGGCTGCTGAAGAAGGTTAACTGCAAGACAATTGAAACGCTTATCATTGCTTTATCTACTCCATAAAGTAAATACATCTTAGCAGTTATCTATGGTAATATCATGGCATGCTCTGTACAACACATTAAAGAAAGCCTGTGATTCAAAACATCTCCAAATAGCATTTAGTGCTTTCCTGGTTCAGTACACAAACTTTCTTTGGCTATTTCTCTCTCCAAGTAATACTCACCTACAATGCATATTGCTCTACTTGTTACAGGGTTACTTTATAGTTAAAATATTGGTTCCCTCAGCCTTTGTTTTCTACCTCTCCCCTCACACATGCATTTATCTCAACGTAAGTTTTAACACTGTTATTCCAGTTTGACAAGCAACTACACAATATTCACAGGTTTTTATGATTCATGCTGATAAAACAGAAAGCTATGCATAACCCAGTTATTGTTTGGTTTTGAACTAAGATTATCACTGTGTTTTCTTCCTTTACCTCACTACAGTGTCATTAAGATTTAGGTAAGAAGCCTAGCGCAAAGACTATTTTCCCTGGGTTTCCAGAGTGAAGTGTAATTGGTGATGGGAGGGGCAGGAGAGAAATCAGTGCAAAAGCAGCTCTTGGCTTAAAGAATAGTAGTGTACTTAAACCTTTACACCTATACTCTTCATGAAGCAGTTTCCATTACTGCATAGCAGAACCGATGCACACCTCGCCACCCTGCATCCCATTTGCATAGGGCACGAAAAGCTCATTCTACACAATTTTGGCAAAAAGCACAACCACTTGTCACTACAATCAGCCAACCAAACATTAGGCAAGGCAGTTGCTTTCTTCATTCACTCACACAGGAGTGCGTTTTGGTTTCACATTTATTATTACTTACCTAACTCATCTGTTTCTAAATATGTAATTATCTGTGACCCAAACTACCTACGCCAGCTTAGCCAACCTATAAACAAAGTATCTGCGGGTGGGGCTTTTGTTTTGAACTTGGAAAAACCGGATCTGAACAAGCAATAAGCTCTCAGCATCGGTGTGTTTTATCAGCAAGGAATGAAGGTCTATATATTAAAACAAAACACTCCCTCCTTCATTTCCCCCTCCCCCCCCGATGCTTTTTTAAGTTCGGTTCAGATCTGCTGGTACTGTAAAATCAGCTGGTCCCCCGTATGTGGTGGATGAGGTCTGACTGCACATCCCGGTACTCCACAAGCCTGGTTCAAACAGGCACAATCCCTCACTGCCTCCCGCCTGCCCACTACATAGCGTTTTTCCCTGCATTTCTGAGTAAAAGCATCCCGGGCAAAGAAGGATAAATACACTGTAGGAGAGCCCAACCTCCCAGCCGAAGCTCTGGCGCGGAGAGGAAGCGCCCCGCTTACTTTCTCTTCCTGGTACACAGCGTCTATGAGGTTGACGGAGTGGAAGATGCCTTGGTGCTCCTTAGAGACGCACAGCCCGCACCCCGCCTGGCGGCACATCCGGCAGTAGAGCTGCACCAGCCGTCCCGGGTGCTTCTGGCAGGTTCCCCCGAGAGCCTGCAGGGAGAATGGAGACCCCGGCCCCTGCTCTGCCTCTTCGGCCTTGGCAGTCCCGGCCGTGCCCGATCGGTAGAGCCTGACCAACTCCGCCAAGGTGGTGTTGACAGGCAGCGCGGCGGCGCCGCCCCGGGGCAGCGGGCAGAGCTTCCTGCACAGCGGGCACGACACCCGGGCGCCGGCCACGTCGCCGCCAGCGCCCGAACCCCCCCGGGAGTGGCGGGACTGCCCCTGGCCCCGCTGCTGCTGCAGGCGGGCGGCATCGGCCGAGGCCAGGCACTCCAGCACGCAGTCCCGGCAGAAGTTGTGCGAGCAAAGGGGCAGCGTCACCGGCTCCTCGAAGAGAGACAGGCACACGGCGCAGGTCAGGCTAGCCTCCATCTGCAACAAGTAGGTGGGCGGCCGAGAACGGGACCGCCACTCCTGCTGCCCGGGCTCGCAGGCGGCCCGACTGGGCGGTCTCGGCTCACCCCACCGCACTGGGCCCGCCTCGCAGGCTGCCCCCGGCTCGTCGCGCCGTCTCGCCGCCTCCAGCGTGGCGGCAGCGAGCGGCCCCGCCTGGAGGCGGCGAGCCCCGGCGAGGGAGCCCAATGCCCCTCAAGCGCCCAACTTCAACCGCAGCTTCCAACCGCCAACTTTCCGGGAAGTGGAACCCGGCCGCAGGGGCAGGGGCAAGGAGAGACGCGCTGGCGATTGGGGAAAAGGCGAGATTGACACCTCTGCTGTCCAGTCAGAATAGCCGGGGCCGTGAGGTACCATGGGGGCGTGGCGCGGGGCTGTCCGCGCGTGACCGCTGCCCCGGGCGAGGCGGAAAGTGTTAGGACCCGCCCCCTGCCCGGGGAGTGAGGGCCGCGTGCCGGGCCCTGGTGCCGCCGCCGCCGCCATGTTGTGACAGGGGCTGCGTGGAGTTCCTGATCCGAGCGCGGCGAGGCGGCCTCGGGCCTCGCTCTGCGGAAGAGCGGCTCGAGCACGCCGGTGGCGGTTGAGAGACGTGCGAGTGCGCGGAGCTAGGGCCAAGTAACTCCGCAGTGCGCAGGTACGGCTGATGTTAACTGCCTCTGACTACAGCTGCAGAATCGTAATTTAAGCTTGGGGTTTTGCTGATGCTGAGACGTTAGCATACACTTACAAACTCATCGAAGAGTGTTGATTGCGCGGGACCTTTAAATATCGTCTTAACTCCCTAGTTGTGGGCAGGCACATCTTCCGTTAGATAAGGTTTTTCAAACACCCATCAGACCTTGAACACTTCTGATAATGGAGTAGCCACCTTTTCCACTACTGGGAAACCTACTCCAGTATCTCAGAACCCTCATTATAAACAGTTTCTTTCTTATGTCCAATCTAAATCTCCCCTCTTTCAGTTGTAAACCTTTGGCTCTTGTTGTGTCACTAGGCTTTGGTAAAAAGGCTCTCCTCATCTTTCTTACAATGCCCTTTATTGAAAGGCCACAACAAGCTTTTCCCAGAGTCCTGTCTTCTCCATGCTGAATAATTTCATTTGAAGGTGTGTTACCTACTACTATTCAGCTCCTTAATTATACCATCTGGGGCGTCCTGGAAATACCTTAATGCTCTGAAGGTTGATATTCAGTTAATTATTAAAATGAGAGAAACGCAAATGGAATTTAAATCTTCCTAGAACTTATCTCAAAGCTATATAATGCTTCCTTTTCCAGGGGTTTCCAGAGCGTGGCACTAAATAAAGAGTTGTTTGGCATCCTTGATTTCAATATTTTCTTTCATTTCAAATGGAAAGAAGGAAATGTTAGTAAGTATGTGAATACAAAAGCATTCTCAGTAGACTGGGGTAGATTCTTTGATAGGTTTGATAGTAACTAAATACTTAAGAGCATAAAATATGAGGTATAAGAAGCGTGAAAGAAATTATTTAATTGTGCTGCTAAAAGTAAATAAAACAAAGCTTTTCTTCTGTCCAGTGTGGAAGTGAGTCGGTTCTTCCAGAGACTATTGTCATGTAAAATTTGGGAAGTTATGAGACTAAATGATAAATGTACGCTTACATGCAGTTATTTTACTACTTGCTTCATTAATTTACATTAATCATAGAAAAGAAATATTAATTAGAACTAGAAATAAGAATTGTGTTCCTGCCAACTTTTTTTCCTATCTCAAGAAAGATCTAATATTAGCAAATGTATAGCAGTGATTTTTCAGTTAAAAAAAAATCAGAACTACTCTGTTCTCATCTTTTAGAAACAGAATAAGGCTCTCTTACAGTTAGTGTATTATGTATAGCTTCAGTTTCTATTTAGAATAGATTTATACGGTCTTCAAAGTTCATCTTCTTTAATAATCTTCAGCATCACCAGCACAGATGGCAAGTAAAGCACTCTCATAATGCCCTGAAGCAAAGTGCTGCAAGAAAAAAAGGAACATTTCTGTCACTGTATGTTTTCTTAATTTTCTTTCTCTTGGTGTGTGACAAGGACTAGACTGATGCTGTGAGGTTTTGTAAAATACTGCACTGTTTTCCCAAGGATTCCAGGCTAAGATTATTTTAATTTCAAATACCTTGGGCTTTGTCTGCTTGCCCACCTAGAGGAATTCTTGCTCCGAAAAGTAAGAGCAAATCTGTTTAATGCTTCTCGAGTTCAATACTAAAAAAATCAGAAGCAATTACTTACAGTTACTGCATGTTTACAGTTGGATTAGAGCAACATAAAAAAGGTAAAGTGTCTCAGCAAGAGTCATTTTTGTACAATTAAGCAGTGTCTTAGCAAGAGTACAAGAGGAATAATTCTTCTAAAGATTGAGACTACATAAGTGCAGGGCAAAACCCAGATTTTTATTTCAGTTTTGCACGAAAGTGATATCAGCCTAACTTTTCCAGACAGTGTGAAAGAGGGTGGTACCAGATAGTGTAGAAACTATTAATGCAAACTGCTCCTCACCATACACCGTCCTACCCTGTTTATATCCTCCTCTTGCTATAGAGGAGGGACAAAATCACGCAGAATGAAAGTTGAGAATTCACTGTTCCCTGACTGAAGTCAGCCTCAGGCACTGAGAAGATATACTATTGTTTTTATACATTGCTGTGCTTTTTTTATTGATTTTTTTTTTTTGTAAAGTGAGTGATTGAAGGGAGATTAACCCTCTGTATTTTTGTAGTAGGGCTTGGCCGAGTCTGTGTGGTGCGGTTGCTGAATATATACAAAAGTGCGTAAAAACTTACTTTAATGTCATGAAAGAGTGATTTTCCATATCTCTCTTTGTATCGCTGTCGTATGGTCATCAGGTCAATCTCACTCCTGGCAATAAGAATCCTTATAACTGTTTTATTGTGAAACCCAAAATCCTAGAAAAAAAAGAAGATGAGAGCATACTTGGCAGTTAGACAATATGTGTTTGCCTATCTGTATATGCTTATATTAATAGCTAACACGCAAGCCAATTAATTAGGCTATCCATACAGAGATCCAAGAAAGAGTCTAAGCATTCAAAGGTTTTGTCCTACAGAGTTTTCACATGCTTAAATAGTATAATTCATGTTACTGGATAACAGAGATTCACCACATATCAGTGTTTTAACCACGAACTTAAACTTTCGAATTTAAACACCTGATGAACTGTTGTCAGTAGTCTTAGGTACTCAGTTTGTAGGCAGCAGTTGTGACTATCTTTGTGCAATCCATTCAAACTATACCGAAGCCAGTAATCTGGCTCACAACAACTGCTGCCAAATATGAATGCAGAGATTTTAAACCATTGATTTAGAATTTACATGGCTTGTATTCAGCTATGTTTTATATTAATTGTGTCCAAATAAATTTTCATGCTGTAACTGTTGAGAATGGGGACATCTAGTGGCAATGAAAGTCGTAACAACAGATTTAGGGTTCGGGCGACTGACGAGCAGTTTGGATCGTTTAAAGCTAATTCGTAGTTTTATCAACAGCCATTGATTCTGAGATCTTGTTCTCAAAAAAAAAAAAAAAGAAAAGAAAAGAAAAAGGTATGTTAAAAAGCTGCATATAAAGAATTCCATACATGTTTGATGGCCACATTAAATCTGTCTTATAGACCATTATGACCTATACACTTAAAAGATTAGCCTTTACAGAGTATACTTTAATTTTACATAACATAATGCCTAATTATTTTCACTAGTGAATGAAAAAAAAAAGCAAAAAAAGAAAATGTCTTCAGTGGCCTTTAATAGAAAGAATTTATAGGCATTACTTTGCATTTACCCACATTTCTTCTTCTCTCTCATTTGTTTTAGTATGTAGCATGTACATACAAAAAGAACCTGCATATATACATTGAGCCCCAGAAGAAAGTTGGACCAATTTTATTTATGTAACATTAATTTATGATTTGATTTTTAGTGATACTTCTGAAAACTAGAGGCAAAAATTGTAGTAAGAAAAGTGCGCATTGAGTTCTGCACAGCAGGGGGAGATATAATCCATAGAAAAGAAGGGTTTTCAAGTGAAAAAAAAAAAAAAGAGGACAAAGTTACCAGACAGATGCTTTTTTAAGGAATCTAAATATTTAAACTTTTACTGTTACTGTTACATCTTAACTGTTGCTTAGGCACTGCTACTTTGAAATTTATGTGTGCACCAGTAGTTTTAAAATATGCAGTCACACCTTAAAGATTGATTGGTCTGATTTGTAAGTTCTTAAAAGTAATCAACCAGACATAAAGATAGGGAAGCTAATTTGTGTGATAGGTGAAGAAGAAAGACTACTTACATGAATTGCATTATGAAGCCTGTAAGCAAAGTAGGAAGGCTTGTCACGAACACAGAGAACTAGGAGAGGAGAGTTGCAACAAGTAAACGTAAGATTATTATAAAACAATTTCTGTTTGCTTTGGGCATCTATGATGTCCAGAGATATTTTGTAATTCCTGGAAAACTTGGGGAAAAAAGAGAATCTTGCTTTATTCTAGTTCATTAATAATAGTACAAAGCTGGGCAGTATTGTCCATGACTCAGCTTAAAATTGTTTACCTGTCTTCACAAACGTAACTATATTTATAGTTTTAAAACTCTGTTATTTATTTTGGGTGGGTGCCCATTGCTGTTGCATCAAGGGACTTACTAAATATCAGTGACTATACTCACATGACATCTTTGTAGAAATATTATCGTTATTCTACAAATGAAAAACAAAGGCCCATAAAGCTTGGAACTTTTTTATATACCACTGAAGTCCTGAAAACTTTGCCAGTCATTTATTGGGTAGATTCAGTTGGTTATGCAGTTATTATCAATTACACAGAATTTGTAATCAAATAAAGAACAGATACGAGTTCTGCAGTCTGAAGCTAGTGCTGCACATATGCATTTTTAGATTTACACAAACATGTAAAAGTAGTTCATGTATTCCTTTCTAATGATCTCTGGAAATCCAGTTACACAATGTAGGAGAGTAAAGTGGATAAAAAGATCAGAAAAATAATACAGTTGATACATTGGAGATACCATACTAGATTTTAAGAGATTACTGCTGGTGTAAAATAATATTTTTACGTTACCTATTGCAACCAATAATTCTTGAAAGTATCCATCATAACATTCATTAATGGCATCTACAATGTCTTGCCCAGAGATACTTTGGAACTCCTGGAAAACTTGGGGAGGAAAAAATATCATGCTTTATTCTAGTTTATTAGTACTGATCAACTTGCCTTTGTTTTCCTTCTTACCCCCAGTACTATAACTATGGAGTTATTTTTTTCCCTCATTTATTCTCAGTATTTTGTTAGGTTTATATTCCCCAGGTAAGGCAGTCTAAATGAATAGCCTAAAACATGCCTTCCAGGACATTCTTTGTCTGGGTTCTCCAGTATACAATGAATGTGTGCCAAAGCGTCTGTTTCACTGGGAGGTTTAATAAATTCTCTATTTAGCAACCTCTGTTTACGAAACTTGTAAGAATGTCATGTCATTAAGACAGCTTCCTTGCTCAAATTGTCTAAAAATAGGCATAATGCAGGTACCCAGACACACATACACACAGGGCTTGCTTTCTCCTTTAGGAAAGGGAAGAATTTTCAACTCACTGTTTACTAGAAAACTTATGGAGGATTGTATTATATGCAGAGCCCTCAAATCACTGCTGCAGAAGGAGAGCAGATCATGACAGAAGAATTAAATTGTTGATCCATGACAGCAAAGTAGTTTTAATCTACTGTTAGAAGCTGACATAAGAAATAGAGCTGGCTGCGTAGTGATAAACCGGCTATTTTTCCACTGCAGAGCAAAAGACTTTTTGCCACCAACCTGATACAGCAGGTTTCTTTTCTGCAGTGGAAGATCTGGATGATCTCACATAAATTTCTTGCAACCTGTAATTATGTCTGATTACTTAGTTTAAATAAAAATGTTCCATTATGTTTCTGTTTCTGTGTGTATGTTTTTTACAAGAGAGCAGATGTGGACCCTGAAGTGCTCCCATCAAAAACTTTTTTGAAACTTCCAGGAAAAAGCTATGTCACAGTAATGTGTTTTCACATACAAACATTTGTTGAATATATGCCAACTGCTTCTCCCAACGTGTTTTTCCTCGTAACAGAGTTACTTATGAAGAACATAATTAAGAAAAATCTGCCTCATAGTGCTGTGTGTAAGTGCAGGCATAACGTATGCTGTTCTTTGGTCATGCATTCTTTTCGCTGCTACTGAGCATCCCGATGTCTGTGCTGTCTACAGATGTCTGTAGTCATCAGGCTAAGTTTCAAAATTTTGCATTACTTCCAAAATCCCATTAGTATCAGTGGGAGTTTGAAAGCTCCAACGGTTTGCACTTAGGTTTCAGGCTAATACCCCTCTGCACACTGAGCTTCTTGGTGTAGAAACCATGGTTTTACTAGAAAGTGAGATTTTTCCTTTCCACTGTTTTGTTCAAACAGTTGAACTGCTGGATTACCCATCCACAACTGCTGGTAACTCTTGTTGCAGAGAATCATTTGCAGCATGTTTTTATGTTCGCCTGTTTTCCACTGACATGCTTCCCATAGAATCTAACGTATCAGAAAAAGGAAAAAAATGCGGAAGATTTTAAGTAAGTACTAAATCACTTTTCAACATTCATAACTTTTTTTTTTAATTTTTTTTTTTTTTTTTAAATTTTTGAGAAGAGCATGTTTACCATTGCATCCTGAGCAGCTGTAGAAGGATCTGCATAACCTTCCATCCTTGTTCCCTGGGGGAAAAAAGATACACATATGGTCTTTTAGATTGGATCAGTATATTCAGTGGTTGAATTTGCAACTGTAGAAAATACCGTCAAGTTGTCATGTTGTATCTTCACTTCCTCCAAGAAGAGGAACTCTGGAATGACCCATGGTCTTGTGAGTAGAAGAAATGGAGGAAGTAGGTAAGCCTACCCCATTTTTAGTCCCATTTTAAATGAGCTTTTACTTTACCACCCCCATCCCATCACCATTCCCAGTATTATTGATGCTGTATTGCTTACTGTAATATGTAACTATGAGGGGAAACCAAGGGTAAGAGTAACATTTGCCATTCACTGATTATTTCTTATCAATGTTCCCCCAACCTCTTTATCAATATTTGTTATTTAAGAAAATAAGGACTAATAATGTAGTCCCAGATAATTTATTTTAAATTTGTTCTTTTGATGAGTAAAGTGTGTCTCATTCATTTAATATAGATGAGAAGTGAGGTTGCTTAACCTGTAGCTCTTCATTTTTAAGCAGGGATAAATTTTCATTATTAGGGGGAAAAACCATCCAACATTAGAAAAAAATACTTCCTGTTTATAGCTTCTACACTTGAAACATTTGCTCTTTATCTCTGTATCTCAGTGAAGCCTGCTGCTATTTCAAGTCTTATTAAGAATATTCTCCCCAGACACACATATATAGAAATACAGATATACCTTATATGTGCTATATTGATATATGTACAGCATATATATTATGCTATACCTTATGTATGCTGTTATCTTCTGGCAGTCTTTTTTGTCATTATGTGTTACTTTTGTTTAAAAAGGACTTTTAATATAATGAGCTCAGTGACTATAGTGAGAATGGGAACTCATTATCTGACAAAGGTGTCCAACAGTGTAATATGAAACTCCCAAGTTGGTAACTGTAAAAGTTGGTGTGTTGATAGTGAAAATTTGCCTGCATGCAAAAGTACTGTGATTTAGCGTATGCAGTAGCACAAAGAACATGTTTTAAACAGAGAACTATTTAATGCTTTCTTTCATAGTCAAATATGGATATATCTCCTTTTTTACATAATGCCTAGACTGGATTATGAACTGTATATCCTAACAATGGAGAAAAGAGATCTTTAAAAATGAAAAGCGCATTTGTATATGCACACAGACTCCTTTTGAGATGAGACAGATTGAGCAGAGGGCCAGCAGTTGAATATTCAGGGACTTACTTAATAAAATAGTCTGTTGACCTTTGCCTCCATCTGAAAGTGAAAGTCAAAGTTAAAGTAGATGAAGGAATTCAAGTTCTCTTCTTTTGCTTTCCGCTCTCTTTAGTTCAAAAGTGTAGCGCTATTGAACTAGCTGTAACCACACTCACCTTAAAATTTGAGACTTCTTAAATATTATCAAAAGTTATTGTGAATTTTTTAGAAATGCAAGTATACTACTTGTTCTTACAGTACCTGAGCAAGGTTCATGAGCGTATCTCTGAAGTGGCCTGAAGTCTCAGAATCGATATCTTGTTGAAGATCATTATTATATTCTAGGGTAAACCAAAAAGCATATAACCTAAATCACAAATGAACATATTCTGAATAGCACTAATTAGCAAACAAAGGAAAAATAAATAGGGTGCAAATACTTGTCCATTTTCTGTGGTGATTGTTCCACAGTAACCCAAAGCAGGTTTTACATGGAGCTAGGTCTGCCTGGGCCCTGCCAGGTGGTTCTGCCTGCTGAGGAGCCTTAGCCTGTGCTCTACCTCACCTCTCCACGCACCCATGGGTGCTGTGTGGTGGCAGGATACTTAAATGTCTCATCAAGGCAGGTGAGTGGAGAATCCAGCTAGGGTAAGGACTTTTGGAAGAAAAACAGCTACTGTACTTTTTCTGAATAAAGTATGCAGAAGTTTCTGAAGAGCCCCAAATGTGTCTTCAGGGTATTTCAAATGTTATAGGCAGCAATACATCTCAAAATACTGTGGTGTATTTTCAAATTAAAACATTCTGCTCCAGCCTTTTGAATGTAGTTATAGAGGGAAGGGAGCAAGTTAGTACTGAGAAGTCATTTTTGTAGTTATTTCCTTCATGTGTGCTAAAACTTTGGGAGAACACATAGTATAACTACTACTTTGTGCTTGTAAGACACTTTACGCATTAAGTAGGCTTCTTTCATCTGGAAGATCTCCATATTTGTTCTTGAGGCTAATATATCAATTAGGCATTTTTCTTCTGGGTCTACTCCCTGTGTGGAAAGAATTAAGTATGAAAAGTTGTTAGTAGACACCACAGCTTTTAGAAGAAAGCAGTACTGTGCTTATGAGAAGTAACAAAAGAATGAAAAGCAGTTTCTGTTGGAGCAAAGCAGAGTGTACTTTTACATAGTCTACCTGTTTAAATAGAAAATTACTTCAGATGAATAATAGAGCCCTGTATTTCCAATATATTCCTACTTGATCTGAATTTCAGCATGTATATTAACAAGGGGGGAATGAAGCAAGACTGTTGTTGACAGAGACATAATGGGCAGAATTTTAGAAAGAATTTAGGGTTTGTTGAAAGAAATCAGATGCAAAGATTGAGCATACATCCCCAGCAAGCAAGTGTTCAGGCAATCTGAAGTAGATATGAGCACAACTAGTATGTTTCAATTCTTTTTTTTAAATTTTATTTTTTATTTATTTAGGAATATTAGTGGACTCTAATGTCTACTGAAGACATTTAAGGTAAGCATTATGGTTGTGTATGCAGAGCTGCAAATCACTGTATTTTCCCACAACATTTGAGTTAATTTTATAAACTTGAATTGACAAAAGATGTGCTGCTTCTAATATGCCCAGGTGTGGTGTTGGTCAGTATTCTGCATTTAGGATAATGGAGAGAACATGACATTGAGCCTGAGCCTGGAGACACACATGGCCTGGTTTTCACTTTGGCCATATAAATCCAGGTCAAGATAGAAAGTTAAGATGAAGATAAGAAAGTTTAACTTTGAGCTACAGTTAGAAAAAATATGACTTTAGCAATCTAGTCAATCATTTTAATAAAAGTCATGCCTGCAGTGCTACCAGTGATATTTCACAATTCTTTTAATCCAACCACAATTAAAAATGAAGCTGTAGTTCTAAAAAATGCATTGGTTTAAGTGTCTGAAGGGCAAGAAAAGAACTGTTTTTCTTTTTTGAGGTGTTTCTCAAATTAATTTTGTTTGTGACATACATACATGCTTGCAGGATCAGGGCCTTTTCCCTATATAAATATTTCTTCAGTTACTGAGTTTACCATGGGTGTTAAATGGGTTGTATTTATTACATGACAAGGGTATTACTGGTGATGGTTTTAGTATACCGATGAATAAACTTATATAGCACTCTATTTCTGATGACCTAGAGTACTGTGTAGTAGTACACTATCCAGTGTATTAACTTCCAGCTGTTTATCAAGCGTTTGAATGTAAAAAAAATCGATTTAACATGTTCGGTACTGTAATTAGTGACTGAGACTCTTAAATGCTGAATTTGACAGGTACCTTTAAGGCATGCCAGAGCTCATGGGCATCATAGGAGGCAGGTGGATACATCAAACCAACCATGACTTCTTTCAAGTGATGAGAGAGATTCTCCTTTAGGTCCATTATGAGATCCTTGAAAATAAAAAGAAAAGGCATAGACAAGATTATTTCAGTAGTTACACTTGATTAGGACAACTTTAAAAATGTATTTATGGTTTTCTCTGTAAATGAATAAAGATGAACTATTGAAGATTAATACTGGCTAAAATGAAGTAAGAAAGATACTCTTTTAAACAGTACCTGCTTCTTCTAATAGTATGGATGAGATGACAATAGATGCACAAGCCAGCAGATCACACAGGATTGTTGATTTTTGCTTCATTAGAAGACAGAAGAAAATTCAGGGCTTTAAGTGCAACTACTACTTAAAGGCTCGGCAACCTGAATACCACTGCAAAGCATCTTCAGCTCCCTTGGCACATTCCCTGTGTGAATCTGTGGGAGCAAAGCACCTTTGGAATTCAAATCCCATGAACAGAGGCAATTTCTTGTGCCTTTTTCAGTGTTATCTAGTATATGAATATATCATCCACATTGCTTTTAATACATGAAAATACCTGCTTTGGATTACTGGAGGGTTATGTGCTCCAATATGTGTGTATATTACATTCAAAGTGAATTCACTACTTTTGACAGATGCTGGATTAATAAAAAGGAACCCTCTTCTTCCCCCGCATGTGTCTCAGCACTTGCTTGCCAGGTACCTGAGTAATGGATGGGAGTTTCCTTCCCACTCTCACCTTTCCCAACAGCGTCCTTCAAAACAGTGCAAATGCCAAAGCTTGTTAGTTACACTGTTGCAGTTTCTGATTAAGAGGATACTTGTGCATTCATTTTTTTTTATGTGTCTTGGGCGCAGTACTAGGCAGCCCTCAGATATTTTCTGACCCAAGTCTGAATTTAAAGGAATACCAGAAACAGTTCCCATGGTAGAAAGTGTTGTTTTCAGAGCTGCAGCTTTTTCAAGCCTGTAATTTGGTTTTGATACATATCTGAATATAATTAAATTAGTAGCTAGAGCAGCAATGCATGGAGACATATACACATTAAAAATTGAATTTATGATGAAGAAACCTATGCAGTCTTCAGTGAAAGCACATTGGATGCATTTGGCAGCCACTAAAATCACACGTGAAATAGAAATTAATTCATTAAGACTTCTGACTACATGCCTGTGGGAAAACGGAGTAATAATAGTTAAAAACTACTCCTGCAATCAGAACTAAGGGAAGTACTGAAAAATAAGAAAAGACAACTAAGTTGTCATTAATAGCATTTCCTAATCATCTCTTCTGTAGAGAGCCTGGAAGGCTAATTGTAAGAAGAAATCAAGGCCAGTTCAGGGTTTTACTTTCTTTTTTAAATTTATTTCTACTTATAATGTGTCACTCTTTACATTTGTCAAATGAATGAGAACAGCAGCAACCATATAGAGCAGACTGAATTGAAATTAAGAGGGTGGAGGATTGAACTGACAGATTTACCATAGATGAAACTGAGAAGGCTAAAATTGTTGCTGCCTAGCTGTGTCTTCTCTGTTGTGCAGTTTGCCACTCATAAACTGGGACTGCTGTGTGGCACATTTGCCCAATGCAGTATGTCCCGTAATATGGATTACAGCCAGTAAAATGCTGTCACCAGTGTGTGCTAAAGTGTCTTCTGAAGTGTAAACTGCAGCAATTCAGGGCAAGACACATCCCATCCTAGAAAACTGCTCAGCTATCCAAAGAAGAAAATACACTGTTGTTGTGGTTTAAGCTTAGTCGTAAATTAGACAAAGCATGTAGCCTGCTTGTTTTCCCCCCACAACCTGTCC
>WYDI02020468.1:0-33629 GCA_009867235.2 Psittacus erithacus | reverse complement strand
GGAAGGACAGGTTGTGGGGGGAAAACGAGCAGGCTACATGCTTTGTCTAATTTACGACTAAGCTTAAACCACAACACCTACCCAAGAATCAGCTGCAGAAGCAAATTTTTTAAACAATCAATTGAAAGCAAGAGTTCATACCTTTTGTAAGAGTTTCTTAAACAGTGGCAAAGAATACTGCAGCACACAGTGGAAAAATTTTACTCAGTAGTAATGCAGCCAGCCCACAATGATATTGAAAAGCTTTTTTTATGCAAAATGGATCCAAAACCTATAATAATTCAACACAAAATAGTAACAATCAACAGAAGGATTTCCCTATTACAATATATGACAGGATTTCATTGCTTATTGCATAATTACAATAGGGGAAAACCTAACATTGCTCAACCCCAACCATTCTATGATTGCCTCACATCAACAGATTAAATTGCACTGTGTCATAAAGGCATTTAGTGACAGGACAAGTGGGAATAGCTTTAAATTGCAGAAGGGAGATTTAGATTAGATATTAGGAAAAATTCTTCACTATGAGGGTGGGTGAGACGCTAGAACAGGTTGCCCAGAGAAGTTATAGATCCTCCATCCTACAAAGTCTTCAAGGCCAGGTTCTACAAGGCTTTGAGCAACCTACTCTAACAGAACATGTCCTTGCCCACGGCAAGGGGGTTGGAACTAGATGATCTTTAAGGTCCCTTCCAACCCAAACCACTCTATGATTCTATTAAAAGTGTAAAATATCCTCATTTATATTTCTTAATTCCAACAGATGTATTCCTTTGGATTTATGCCATTATGACATGACTCAAAAATCAGAGACAGAAAATCAGAGAAACTTTTCCAGATTTTCACAGAAAATCTGCAATGGGCTCTGCCTGTTAGAAAATTACTGTGAAATAGTGATAGTTTGTATTACTCTTTTGTATATTCACAGAAATGGCTTTTGAGACTGATTAGTGAAAACAAAGGGGAAACATTTAATCTTTTTCAGGAGTCAGTCATTGCTTGCAGTCAAGAAAATGCAAGAGATTATTCTTTAAATAGCCTACAAACTCAATGTATTAAAAAAATATAAATTAATTTTGGCTTGGAACATCACACATTCTAGGACCTTGCCACCACAGAGGAAAAGAAACCATGTATTTATCTTCTGGCATTATATAATCTCAAATGTGAAGCACAGAATTGTAGAGGGGGCTGAGCTCTCATGCAAACTCATCTGAACCCAGTACTCTCACCAAAAATATTTCTAGCACTGGAACAGCGGAGTTTTACATAGGCAGCATATGCAGAGAGCAGCAAGAGGAAAGCAAGGCCAAACTCAAGTGAGGAGACTGGCACCAAATCTCTGGCTACCTTAGCTGCCAGAATTCTGGATGAATAGACTGCTTAAACCTTTCCAGAAGCCATCCTGGAAAAAAAAAAAGGCAGGAAATGCACAAAGACAGCCATTTTGATATAGTTCTCTTGCACATAAAAGGACAAGTAACAAAGAGCTGGAGGGAGTTTGCATGAGGCTTTCTTCAGTAACATTTTGACATTCTTCAGAAGACAGCTGATGAGCGGAAACATCACTACTTGAATGACAGCAAGACAAATGCAGCACTACGCTATTTCATTCTCTCTCTCTCGTCTCACATACAGATTATGTTAGCTTGCCCAGCTTTTTAAAAGACAAAGCATATTCCCTTTCCTTCATTCATGTGCAGCACCAAGGGAAAACAGCACAAAATTGAGGGAAAATGTGCAAAAAGAAAGGTATGTTCAGGAGAAAGGCAGTGCTTCACAATCATTAATTGTCCTCCTAACATTAACACAGTATATGAAAATAGGTCATTCTTCACAATCATTAATTGTCCTCCTAACATTAACACAGTATATGAAAATAGGTCATTCTTGATAACTGAAGAATATGTCGATTAACAAAAAGGATTTTCAAAGTATTCTCAAACACTCATTATATGGCTAGTTCAAACCCGAACTATGACTCTCTTCAAACAAACATCTGACTTGCCCAGTCATCTTAACTATCCACCCACTCAGCTTGTTTTGTTCTTGTTATTTTGTTGTCTGGTGTCTTATGAGTGTTACTGGCTTTTATCCTCACATTTTTCCTGTGAGAGGAAGGAGTTATCCCTGAAATCTCCATACAGTTATATCTACTGCAAATAGAGACTCCATCTCCCTAGTCTTGATTTAGAAGATAAGCATCTATTTTAGGACTGCTTATATTAACAAGTAAATAATGAGCATTAGCAACAGCAGTGACATACATGCTATGTTTTCCCATACTACACTGTCTTTATTAAAACACAGTTGAGCCATTTCTGCATTCTTATTCTTTAAGCTTCACTTAGTTGTTTTGAAAACTTCAGTGCCATAGCACTTTTCTAAGTCACACTTCTTTTGTTTGTTTGTTTGTTTGTTTAGTCATTTGGTTGTGGGCTTGTGGTTTGCGGGTTGTTTGGGGTTTTTTCTTTTGTTATTACAAGTCCCCATTGAATCCTCCACTAGCAAGTGACAGCGATAAACAATGAAATCCAGAGCCCTTGGAAAGCTGCAGTATCTTGGCAGGAACACTTTGCTGAAGTAATGACAATTCCGATAAACAAGTAGGCAGATTCATTTGCAAATCATTATCAATGAACTGAGTGGGAAATTGGGGGGTGCCGTTATGCTGCAGAGCAGCTCATCAGCCTCTTAACTGTTCACCTGCAGCCACTGACAATGTTCATCACTCCAGTGTTGTAGTAAAACAGATGAAGCTAAGAGTTTGCTTTGAATTACAAAAGTCAACATGAAAACTTTAGCAGATTGGGAGTTGTTTTGGGTTTGTTTTTTTTTTTTTGTTGTTGGTTTTGGTTTGAGGTTTGTTTTTTTTTTTGGGGGGGGAAGGGTTTTGTTGTTGGAATTTTTTTTTGGGGGGGGGGAATTTATTTTATTGTATTTTATTTTAATTTTTATAAATTTTTGGCCAAGGTGGAAAGAATTTACTTCAGCTTTATACTTTAGCAAAGCATCTTGATAAGGCAATTGTTTAACTGGGTTGTTACCTCCCTGTAAAGATTTATATGTACTCTTAATTCTAATTTTAGATCAGCAATTGAAAAACATATCTCATTAAGTTCCTCTGCAGTCCATTTAACATCAGCACCCCTATTATTTACTTTTAGGAACTCCTAAACTCTTGATCTATTTGTCGCAGGTAGTAACTTTATCACAAATGAAAACATTTGAAAGGGGAGTGAAATAAAGAGAACAAGATATAAAATCTCTGGCTAGAAAAGCTAAATTTATTTTTTTTCAAAGTAGCAAAATCCTGAACAGGGATAAAGACTATGTAGGCCATTTTGCGGGAACATCAATGTGACTGTTTTCTTCCTAACATATAAGGCAGCCGCTACCAGCAATGCAAGCTGTCCAGTATAAGCAGGTTGATATAAACACACTTATAGCTTTCCTACTTAAAAGATTCTAGAGCTTGTGACTCCTTTTCACATTCTTATTAACCACTAAATACAAGTAGCCAACCAGGCCTTTCTTCTGCAGACACCAGGAGGGCAAGACTCGGAACAGCAAAGTCAACTCTTTAGCCTCAAGTTATTAACAACTCTGTTGATGCTTTTGACACTTCCATTCAGCCATTTCATTCAAGGCTTGTTTTCTTTTTTCGTTGAGGATTGTAATATTTCACAAATTTCATTTAGACATCACAAATAACAGCTTCTGCTCAAGTTTTCATTAAAATATGGAGGGTTTTGGACTAATGTCTGGCTGACTTTATCACTTGCACTGAAGCACTGCTCAAGTTCCCCAAGAGGCCTCTGAGCTTTGTGAAGATGCCAGCACTGGGGCAGTTTTTCCCTGCGCTCACTCTCCTACTCAGGCTTTGACCTTTTTTCATTTTACTCTTTGTGTCTTCACTGTTAGAAAAAATTCAGTGCTAGTGAGTCTGAGCAAGGTGGGTCTTCTACACTCTCTCTGTTCTGTTTGGTCAGCATTGCAAGTCCCCTGCATGAAATAACAAATTCCAAGAGGCTTTTACAGGCACAGTTTTCCACCTAGTTTACACTGAAAGATATCGACACTATTTGCAAATATCAGTAGAGCACATCAGAAATGTGAATGTTCTCAATGAGCTGAAACACAACAACTCTGAGGAACTTGTACTCTGGCTCGTTCCTGCTCCAGTATCCCTATTTTCCTTTTCCAACTGCAAAGGACAAACATTTACTCTCTCTTCTTCCATATTTACGCAGGCGCAAATTCCAGGTGCAAATGATATCATATGCAAGTTGTGTATGTGTGTATATATAATACATACATATTTTTATATAGTATCTATATTACATAAGCATATATATTTTACTCAAACATGTTTGGTGTTAAATATAGCTGTTATTAATTAGCTTTATTAAGTAATGAATTATTAATCCATTTTTACATAGATATAGATAATAAAAGCTACGTGGGTGAAAATCAGATGGGTAATATTAGTTGAAAGGCTTTTAACCACTAACCAGAAAAAATAGTATTCTTATTCAAATCCAGACGTACCTTTTAAAAAAGTATAAAACATATTCAAACACACTGAGAAAGAAAAAAACTGAAGATGTAATACAAACTGAAATTATGAGCATCCAGACTAGGAACCTGAGATTCACTTGGTTCTGCAACAGTTTGGGCAGTGTAAACTTCAGAAGAAACTTATGCAAACTCTCTTATCAAGTTCTTTAGAGAAATACCAAAAAAAGTGGAGGCGCCCTCCCGCACAGGATCCTACATGCATGAAAACTACCTGGAGTTCAACTGTGTTGTTTGCAGCAATGTTTCACACTTGAAGGAAGTAGGCAGTGAGAATTCCAGACATACATTCCCAAAGTATTAAGAGGTCTTGGCACCAAGACCTTAAGGTCCTCTTTTTACCACAATTTTGTCTCTTTGGTATTTGTTTTTAGCACTCCTGCACAGCACACATTTCCAAATTGGACACTTCCACCAGTTATTTGTCCTGGATGATGTAACCATCTTATTTACATGGTGGCATTTCCTGTGCTAGGGTGCCTCTTCGTTATGCAAGATATCAGAGATGAGTCTGACTTGCGCTGCAAAATTTTAAGTATTCATAACTGCATCCAGGCCAAAGTGCTCTATTTGCTAGATTGGTCTGACTTTAAATCAAGATGCGTTCTTGACAATGAGCTTTAAAATATCTGGAAAGTTGGAACAGTTTAGAAAATTAACGCTACAGTATTATACTTTTTATTTGGTTGACTGTGTTTTGTTTTAGTATTGCGTACATCACAAAATATGCTCAATACTCTTTAATAATTTTATAGGAAAACATGTTGGGGAACTTGCAGTATTTTCAAGTCAATATACTTTCATTAAACACACCAAGTCATTGTTATACTTCAAGGCTTGGCCTTTTTCCCTTTTCAGGATTATCTGAAAATAATTTTATCAAGAGTTTTTCCCTTGGAAAGTTGGAAGCAAAACACAAATTATATGTCAAGACCAATCACTCAAGGTGCTTTCCTAAAAAGTGTCCTTGGAATCCAATTGCTATTTGCACACACATTAATAAAGTGCAAAGCTTTTAAATCTGATTGCTTCAAGTTGAATGGATGGGTCAGTGCCAAACAAATTGATCTTGTTCACAGAACATGGTCTATAGCAAACTATAATTCCATAACAATGAAAGGGCTCAATTCAATAAATAAAATACAGATTTTTAAATTTACCTGAGCAGCTCTTTAAATGCTCTGTAGGAATGTATATGCAAGCTGCATTATTTATCTGAAACTAAAGCAAACACACTATTCAAAGAGAATTTTAATATTTGACACAGTGTGTGGAGGTTAAAGGCTGCATGTCTGACAAAAGCATCATTGGAGTGACAAGACTATCACTTCTGCCAAATGAAACTACTAGGGGTCAGTGGTGGCAAAGACATACCTGGCAGTACCAAACAAAAGGATGACTTTTTGGGCAAGTTCTTGGTTTGACATTTAAAAGTTCAGCCCCCGTATCAGGTGAACTCAGTAAATTGCCTACTTTCTCTGTAGCCTCATGCCACAGCTGGAAAAAAAAGGGGACTAATAATCCTTTACCTCTATATTCTACATTCTGTAGGGATAATCATTAGGTACCTGTCTCAACAGGGAGAGATCAACCTTGAAAAGTGATCCCAGAAAAAAAGGCGTGAAAATGTATCTTAATAAAAGCCTGAATATGTAATGAACAAAAGTGATGGCAAAACCAGCAAATCCATGTACAGAAACCTGATTATATTTCTTTCTATGAAAATTTCAGTATAAAGACTTCCAATAAGAAGATATTACTAAACCTGAAAATTCTATCAGGAAGTATGACATAGAGTTTATGTCGTGCCCCACAGAGGATGCTGTCAGAGCTGCTTTTAGTCCCTTAGCACTCACACGGCGAAGTGGTCCAAAAACCTGGAAAAAGGTCTCATAAACTTCTACTACAAAGAGGATTTTGGCTTCAGTGTTAACCCTCTTCACCTACCCGTATTTTAAAAAAAAAAAATCCACAAATGTCTTACATTCCCTTATTTTATCTTTTTTCCCCTTTTCAAATGCTAATTTCTAAGATCCTGGCATGAAGACACTACTTCTGTCATTGCACAACATTCATTGTCAATCCCTTTTATTCTCCAAATACCTCTATCTGTCCCACCTTGCATGCTGTAAATTCTTTGGGGACATATTCATTTAGCATCTAGTAAAGCAACATTCCAATTCACAAGAAGACACTCAAGCATACTACTTACAATAGCACCAGAAGTACTAAAAGCAGCAGTAGGAAAAATAATTATTAGCATAGACTGTACCCTCTTTTCAAAACAACTCTTAAACCCTTGCTAATTTTTAAGATATTTGCCACCCTCCAAGGTACAAAGGTAAATGAAATGACACATTATGCTTTATGCTGATGATACACTGCTGTATTCATTTGACACAGAACACTCTTCGCCTGAGGAAAAGACAATCTTGCACAGTTGCCACACTGTCTCAAGTTATAACCCTAATTTAACCAGATCTAACTGCTTGTCCTTGATGAACAAGGTTCCCAAATGTTTCTTCCCTTATATTTCCAAAGAACTCCAACAAGCCTCTGTTTTAGATTTTTCAGAGAGCTCTACACCTTGAAGTGTGAAGACTGCATCAAAAGAAGTGTGATCAGCAGGTTGAAGGAGGTGATCCTGCCCCTCTACTCTGCCCTCCTGAGACCTCACTTGGAGTACTGTGTACAGTTCTGGTGTCCTCAACACAAAAAGGACATGGAACTGTTGAAGCAAGTCCAGAGGAGGGCCACGAGGGTGATCAGAGGACTGAAGCACCTCCCGTATGAAGACAGGCTGAGAAAGTTGGGGCTGTTCATCCTGGAGAAGAGAAGGCTGCGTGGAGATCTCCTATCAGCCTTCCAGTATCTGAAGGGGACCTACAAGGATACTGGGCAGGGACCCTTCATCAGGGAATGCAGTGATATGAAAAGGGTAATGGGTTTAAACTTAAATAAAGGAAGTTCAAGTTAGATATAAGGAAGAAGTTCTTTAATGTGAGGGTAGTGAGGCCCTGGAATGGGCTGCCCAAGGAAGTTGTGAATGCTCCATCTCCAGCAATGTTCAAGGCCAGGTTGGATAGAGCCTCGAGCAACATGGTCTAGTGTGAGGCATTCCTGCCCTTGGCAGGGGGTTGGGGCTAGATGATCTTAAGGTCCTTTCCAACTCAAACCATTCCATGACATTAGCATAACATTCGGTGTTGTTTCCTACACACTGGACAGTATTACATCAGCAACACTAACCCTTGCACCTATGCTGTGCACTGCCTGCCCAAAATAAAAGTAACTTTTAAAGAAAAAGAGCATCAGTCCTAGGACACCTTTCTTGGGATTAATCTTCTCAAACCAAGATAAATCTTGTCCAAGCTTTTATCTCACACACAGACAGCGCTGTACTGTATGCTACAAGCAATTAGTGAAGGCTTAAGTCATTTTCCAAATAAGTTTGAAAATAAAAATAACTCTTGAGTAAATATAATTTTATTTCACCTACTAAAAATGATTAAAAACCTCCTATGAAAAGATGCAAAGCAGGTGAAAATTATTACTAGCAATTATTACTCATCCCTTACTACAGAAAAATGGCCTCATTCTATAACCTCTGAAACTACTAATGAAATGACTCAGTGATTTTCTTAATCCAGAACACCAGCTCTAGAAACACATTTTAGGGGAGAGATGATTAACTGATTGTACAGAGCCCTGTACTCCGAGTCAGTCCCTGTGCTTAGAAACTCCTGCAGATGTGTCCCTGGAAAAAGTCAACCTGCAGCTACTGTGTGTACACAGCAGTGTTGAAGGTTCAAAAACTGAATAATTGCAGTATGTATTTTATAATCTTCAAACTCAAGCAACCCTAGCACAAGTAAGATTAACAATTTACTGAATTTATAGAAAAAGGTAAAACTAGAAGATGGCAAATAGCTTTTTCATGGTCATTACTTTTTCTATTTTTATAAGGTAGACACATTTTCTCACGTACCTGCACTGCTTGTGCTAGTGTCTTACAATAGGCAAATACATAGTGATGAAATGCAAATGCAGGAGCATATTTTAAAATTAATCATCCATAATTAATTTGTAATCTCTGATTTCTGGTAAATTATACCTAAATTGCAGAAAATTATCCTTGCTCGGAAGGATAAAGTCATCTGCAGATTTTCAGTATTTTAGAGAAAGATTTTACATATATTTATGTATTACAATGACCACAGATATGTCAAGATATTTAACTTTCTGCAACATTAAAAATACACATATATGAAAGCCTTATCTTTAAATTGCATAGTATCCCAAGAGTCAGTCGAAATATCTGATGTAAGATTATTAAAAAAAAAAAAAACCAACAAAATAAATATGAGGGTGTAGGTTGAAGTGCAGTTAGTTTTTTGCAGCCCAAGATTTTAGTGCTCCCTGAAGAGTTGTTCTTCATCAGCTCCTGCAAAGGCCAGAACTGGGTGCTATTAAATACAGTACTAGGGGAAATGAACTGCATGTGGCCCAATGCAACAATTCTGTTTCCAAAACATTAATAACTCCTCTCCCTTCAAAACCACCCCCATAAATACAACCCCTCCTGAAAGCAAGAATCCCCAAATCACAGACTGGTTTGAGTTAGAAGGGACATTAAAGATCATCCAGTTCCAATTTCCCTGCCATTGGCAAGAATGCCTTCCACTAGACTAGGCTGCTCAAAGCCCTGTCCAGCCTGTCCTTGAACACTTCCAGGGTTTGGCACAGCCACAACTTCCCTGAGCAGCCTGTGCAATTGCCTCACCACCCTCACAGTAAAGAATTTCTTCCTTACATCTAATCAAAATCTCTCCCATTTCAAAGCCACTACCTCTAGGTTAAATACCCTTGTAAAACCTTGTAGTCCCCCTTTAGGTGCTGGAAGACTTCTAGAAAGTCTCTCTGAAGCCTAATTTTCTCCAGGCTGAACAAGCCCAACTCTCTCAGCTTGTCTTCATAGGAGAGGTGCTTCTGCCCTCTGATCATCTTTGCCCCCCTCCTCTGGACTCACTCCAACAGGTCCACATCCTTCTCATGTTGGGGGCCCCAGAGCTGAACACAGTATTACAGGTGGGGTCCCATGAGAGAGGAATAGAGGGGGGTAATTACCTCCCTTGACCTGCTGGTCACACTTCTTTTGATGCAGCCCAGCATATGTTTGGCTTTCTTGGCTGCAAGTGTACATTGCCTGGTCCTGTTTTTTGTCAACCAATGCCCCCAGATCCTTCTCAGGGCTGCTTTCAATCAAGTCTCTGCACAGCCTGTATTTGTGTTTAGGGTTGTTCTGACCTAGATGCAACATCCAGCACTTGACCTTGTTGAACTTCATAAGGTTTGCTTGGGCCTACCTCTCAAGGTTGTCGAGGTCGCTCTGGATGACATCCATTCCCTCCAGCCTGTCGACTGCACCACACAGATTGGTGTCATCAGCAAACTTGCTGAGGGTGCACTCAATCCCACATGTTGATGTAAAAAATTAACAAAGAAGTTAAACAGCGCTGGTCCCAATACCGAATCCTGACATAAAATCTGTGCAGAGAGCTACTTCTGGAACTTACTGTATTAACGTGGGGCTACCCTGGAAAGAGAAACCTATGAACCATGACACAGTGCTACCGTAGCACGAGCACCTGCTTCAACGACATGGATGCCAGTCTCCACATCCTATCACCTTCCACTTTGCAGACTTGTCACCTTTATCAGGGCTGTCCCATGTGAAGAGGCTTACCTTCCACCATGCTGTTCATTTCCATACTGAACAGAGAGACTGAGGAAATGATAAAAATAGGTAAGAAAATTATCAATTTTCTAGACTAAATAAATGAATGAAAAATAATAAAAATTAAGGAAGCTCGTGAAGCAATGTAAAATTAAAGTATTTTGACAATTTTTTTTTTTTCAACCAGATATTCAGCACTTTCCCAACACCCTTACTTATGGATGGAAGCAAAATTTTCAGAAATTGAGTCATGTTTTAGCAACTGAACACCTGCAATGAAACAAGAACCCAACAGTATACTGAGGAGTGAGTATTTGGAACAAGAGGAATGTCCAGTTCCTGAACATACAGATTTAATGATATTAAAAAATAAATGGTCCTCTATCCATGCGTTCAGTCATCAGATTCAAAATATGAACTGAAAGATTTAGTTCCTTCAGGCCATGCATACTATTAATGACATTGAGAGACTTAGTAAGTGTTGTGGTTTTGGCTGTGATAAAGTTAATTATCTTCCTAGTGGCTGGTGCAGTGCTGTGTTTTGGCTTTAGTCTGAGAACAGTGCTGATAACACTCTAATGTTTTTAGTTGTTGCTCAGTAGCACTTAACCCTGATCAAGGACTTTTCAGTCTCTCATGCTCTGCCAGTGAGAAGGGGCACAGGAAGCTGGGAGGGAGCAGAGACAGAACACCTGACCCAAACTAGCCAAATAGATAATCCCTAACATAACATGTCATGCTTGATATGGAAACTGGCAGTAGCTGTCTGGGAGGGGCCAATAGCTGCTTGGGTCTAAGACGGGCATTGGTCAGCAGGTGGTGAGAAATAATACTGTGTGTCAGTTATTGATTTTTTGGTTTGGTTTTGTTAGGTTGGGTTTTGTTTGTTTGTCGGGTTTTGTTGTTTTGAGTTTTTGTTTGGTTGGTTGGTGGGGGAAGGAAGTGTTATTTCTTTCTAGACTCATAAAGACTGTATAATTCTAAGATATTCCATTTCCTTTTTTTTTTTTTCTCAATTGACCCACAGAGCCTCACAAAGCTACTATCAGTTATTGTTAGAGATGTACGGAACTGAATGCAGGCCTCATGTTTCTCATTAGTTCAACATTCAGGTTCAAAATCTGTTGCAGCATTAGTAGTGGAATAAAAAAAAATAAAAAAAAAATCTAGAATTATTGTCACTTAAACTTCCCTGCACTAGTAAAAGAAGTGTCATTTACATGAAGCTATGTAAACAATTCACACAAAGTCATTTATTCACCAAATTATGATTTCTTTTCTGCCTCTTCAAAATGCCTACAAATCTATGACTGCACGTGTAAATGACTGTTACAAACATTTTCCGAGATCTCATAGCTTTCATTAATCATAGTGTAACAAATTGTGTGAGGGTTTGTGTGTGGCTTGGGGTTTCTTTTGGCCCAATTGAAAGAACCTGCTTCTATGCCAATTTATCTCATAATGTGAGGCTTTGTTTTCACTTAGGTTTTAGCAGTTTAATGAGGTTTGCTTGTTTTATATTATTAATAATTAATTACAACTATTATTCTCTTTAAGCACAAAGGCTTACTATATTGCAAATACCAGCAGACAAGATTTTAGTACAGAGGAAGAAATAGGAAACCAGAGAAAGCCTTAGAAAAAAATAAGTCAGCTATGATTTAACTTCAACTATTGAAAGAAGAATGTATTATTTCTACAGTTCTGTTACCAGCATTCACAAATCACTACCATCTCTTTCAAAAAGAAATTGCCTTCTAAAAATGGAAAAGGCATAATATTGTTTTCCCAAATTATTTACCAGTATTTCAAGATGTTCATACACTGTACATAAAGCAGAGATAACGGCTAATATGCTGAACATTCGTAACATAAATAAGAGCGCTGTATGGCAATATGAAATGCCAAGCTCCAGAAAATTATTATTAAACTTTTTTCCTGTTAAATTCTGAAATGTAAAGGTGTCTGCTTCTTGTGGAAATCCATTTCATACAATTCCTTGTGGGTGCACACTGCTCAAGACGCCATAAATAATTCCTGCAGCTCCAGTCAAGTAATAGCATGTCACCAGCTGCGGAGGGAAAAGGAGAAGTCTGGAGCACTGTTTACAAAAAAGGGCCAGCTGGGAGTGCTCTGGGACTAAGGTGCTCAGCATCCTCAATGACTAGGAATGAAGGAAGGTCGAAAATCAGTGTGAAATAGCCCCACCTTAACCAAAAGTAGAATATATTTTTCTTTTTTCTATTTTTTTTTTAAAGGAATGAGTCAGAACATTTGACATTAACTAGAGTAAAAGAGAAACAGAAAGCAGCCCTTGCTTTCTGGTGAGGGCACAGAGATGAATGCATGAACAGGACAGAGATAAATTACAACTGTTTAACAAACAGTATTATTCTGGTAATTTATAGCTTCAGCTCAAATAGGAATTGCATTGATTCAGATAACTCTGCTGCAATGATACAGGGTTTTAGCATCAATTTTTAATGCAATTAATCTGCTCTCTAGTTTTTTGATTATTTTTTTTTCTTAACTCTGTTTACTATACTAGGCATGCAAAGAGTTCCTTTTTCAGCCTGTATGTGCAGGGGTATGCATATATACTAACAACGTTATTGCAGTACACTTACTAGCCTACAGTCAAGACAGACTCAACAAGCAATGATATAATTTTCAAAGACACACCTAAATGGAAGCATTTTTCACTTCAATGAAGCTGCCAAAAACCAAGCAATGCTGAGTTAAAGGTTTTGTAAACCATAGAATTCCTTCTCTTTTTAAATCAATAACCACATGCAACTGTGTTACAGCTTCCATTTTACTGGCTTTCAAAAGTAAAGGCGGCAATACTAGAAAGCAGCATGATTAAAGTCTATAAAGCAACTGATATCACCTATGGTTTCCATGAAAAATCTCATTAAAATACATATTTCAAATAAATCAAATGTGTTCTGCAAAGAAGAAAAAAAACCAAAACCAACACCACCACCAAGTCCTCCACAGCTAACAGCTACTGCACATTTGCAATAGGAAACTTGAGAAATACTAAAACACAAGATCTCTTCCCGCTCCTGAAATGTACAAAGCCTGAATTTTTTCATACAACAAATGCTTCTTGACATGTCTTCAGGAAGACCACTGGGTAATCTAGAACATCCTTCAAACAGGTTCAGCAAAGACTGCTAGACTAAGTTAACAAAGTTTTTTTATCTAGTGGATTTCTTCTTGAACACCCTGAGAAACGCCTCACTGACCTCTCTTGCCAGGCGCTCATACAGAAGCATAGAATCAACTAGGTTGAAAAAGACCTTTAATATCACCAACTCCAACTGTTACCTGAGGACTGCCAAGGCCTCCATTAAATCACGCCACTAAGGGCTTCATCTACATGGTTTTTGAACACTTCCAGGGGCAGCGATTCTAGCACTTCCCTGGGAAGTCTGTTGTAATGCTGGATCACCCTTTTGGTGAAGACATTTTTCCCAATACCCAAACTAAACCTCCCCTGGCGCAGCTTGAGGCTGTAACTTCTTGTCCAATCACTTGTTACTTTTTGTCTAATTAAGTTTCCCATTAGAAAGCATTCTTTTTTAATTTTGGGTCAGTACTTCCTGTTAGACCACCCATGATTACCTTTAATAATTCCTCCTCCTCTTATGTTTCTTCTCAAGTATTTATAAGTCATATTCCTTTAGGCAGGCTGTATATAGCACATTCCTGAGATCTTTCTTCATGGGTCCTGCTCTCCAATCCTTTTATTATTTTTGTCACCCCTCTCTAAACCATTTTCCATGTATTCATGTTACTATGCAGAGTAGAGCCCTTACTGATAAAAGCAATACAGACAAAGATGCCTCCACTACTTGCAACCCAAAAAAATGTCTCTACTGATAAGCGGAAGAGGCAGGTGAAGTCTTTGCAAAGAGGGAGACTTATGAGTCTCGGATCCCATGTCTGTGCCAGAACTAACAGAATAACTGAAAGTAATAAATCCCCTTCCCGTTTCTGCACTGCTAGCTTTTCTTTTTTTTTTCTTTTCTATATATTGCCTTGCAAGGAAATCATGTCTTCAAAATATGAAACAATTTTTGCTCCTACATGCATACCTATTACAATTGAGAACTCTTTTGCATATGAACTGAGCAATGGAACCAGGCCAAATATATTGGGGATTTTTGCAGATGGAGAAGGGAACTTTTTTCACAAAATTATGGAGGGACACACTGCTTTTAGATTAAGTTTCTTTTAATCCCAAAGTGACCTTTAAATGCAAAACCTAGGGTAGCTAATGTTTTAAAAATGCATTTACTTTCTGGTTTTTTTAATAAAGGCTGATTCCATATTTATACTTCTAACACTGAAGAGATTTTTTCCCCTCTATTCTTACAAACAAAGCAATTTTATGGAAGTATAATAATCTTTGAAAACTTATGAAATGTCAGTAATTTCTGCTGCCCCAAGTTTGACACATGACAGAAACAGGCACTGAGGATACTAAGTCGGTAAAGTGAAAATGATGCCTAAATAAAAATTAAAGAAATAATTCTAAAATTGAGGAGTTGTAGAATTTAAAAAGTTTCATATATGACATGTCAGAGTGCCCTAACTTTGTGCATCCAGTCAGATGAGAGATGAGACTCAAGAGATAAGCAAGGATGAAATCTGTATCCATATATTTACTAGGAAAAATATATCACTTGCAATATTGAAACAGACAAAATAAATCTTGTACTAGCTTCTAAAGGCTGACGTCTATAACTTTTGCTAAGAAAAATTTGTTAAAACCATTTCCATCATGGCTCATACTCCAGAGACTGTACAAGAAAATCTCTTATTTTTGTCTGGCATTCCCCAAGAGTTTTCATGTGCAACACCTGGTTTTTATGACTCTATGTTATTAGCTAATGGACTTTAATAAGATCTAGTTTTTCAGATATTTTTCCCCTGCTACAAAATATCAGCTCAGCAAAACCAAAAAACTTAATAAGAAACCTCTTTTTCACATGGAACTTTCCATTTCCAGAAATTAACGGAAACAAAGTTTTAAATCCAATTTATTCTCTTTGTTCTTAAGTTCTTATTTGTAATTTGAGCTCAAGTAGAAAAGATTAAAATCAATACACCTCAAATTTAAAAAGTAAACTCTGTTAATTTTCTTCTTGGGTTACTACTTACATATTTTAAAGACATAGATATTTTTCCAAAACAGAAAAGGGAAATTGTTTCAGAACCTCAAACAACTTCCAAGATGAGGAGCTGGACTGGTAACAATATTATTTGGTATATAGCTATACAGTACCTATAGCATGAAATATTTAGTAACTGTGGAAATATGTAAATCCATCAAATGCACTTACTGCTGCATGTCATGAATAATGTATTTCTGTAATTTACTACGAATACCTATTTCATTTAAGCTGAAAGTTGTTATTCTAGACTCTTTGGAATTGTGCTGTAGATAATTAGTTGAGGAACCACAGTTATCGCAATCCTCCACAAAATGTAAGCCCAGCCTCTGCTAGTGAAGGAGTCTTCCCTAAACCTTGCACCTCACAGCTTGAGTCTTCTGAGAGTTCCTTTCTAAGATGTAAATTTTCTTTTTATAAAGCTTTTCTGAATCAATTGAGATTCAATATAAGATTGCCAAGTAAATTACTTTTCATTTCTGCCCACAGTTAAACTCCTGCAAGGATCTGGAAATATATCAGGATCATTAGCCTTAATGCCTACAATACACACTCCTTTAAGGTGAAGTGAGTAGTAAAACAGTTTAATACATTAGCCCCTACTCTTGAGACCCGCAGGGTCCTCACAGTGCATGCACATAACTCTTATGGGCGTTTCTGAAGCCTTATGCACTCAAGGGAGGCAGACTTTCTACCCAGCTTGGGTCTCAATAAAACATATGTGTTAATGTCTTTTCAATACCTGGTTTGGATACTTTGTTAGGACTCACTGTAAAACTAAGCAATGTGTATTTTTGCCAGAAGCCTACTATGAAGCAAATAAAACCACTGACTGAGCTGCATATAGCTTACTATACTTTGAGGGTAAGTACTCCCTGATTCCTCCACTGAAAATCTCTGTGTATGCACAAACACAAGTAGAATTCATCTCTGTACTTAGCCTTTCCCGTTTGTCTAATTTATTTACCATAAATTTTACCCTATTGATTTAAAAATCACTGATGAACATAAATGTGGAGAATTTACTTATGCTGATATGATAAAAAAAACCCTTAATGAGCTAGTTTAACTTGATTTTTTTTTCTTTTTTAATTTAGCAGGCTTTGGTGCAGCAAAATTGATAATTGGAAACAGGCCTCATCCAAAGTTTAATTTATTGGGTCAGTATTATCCCTGGTTAGTTAAAAAAAAAAAAAAAATAATAATTAAAACAACCTACTTCATTGCCAAATTCCTAGCTAATGAATACACATAAACTTATACTGAGGATCCAACTCTCATCCACAATGCTGATATATAAAACATTGCAGAATAATTAATTATTTAATATTTAAAAAGCTAGATAAAACTAGTTAATGACAAAAATTAGCCCACCACACAATATTAATTATAAGTTTGCCCAACAGCTACCTCCCTGTCCTATTCAGCATATTTGATTTCAAGGAACCATTCAGGAAACAAAAAAAAAAGACAATTCCTACTTCATACTTTCTAAACAGCTCTGTGACTCAGTTTGCAAACATCAATAACATGCCATTTTAATACGAATTTGAAGATTTCCGCAGTAAAGATGACTCAGGCATATTATATTTCTTTTCTAAAAGACTATAGTAGCTGTTCTTGTCACTTGTAAGTAATGACTGAAATCCAGGTCAAAAGCCAGGTATGGAAGATGACCAGAAAAACAGAATTGTTCCATAAATCTGTACACTATACTAAGAGTGCCCATCTGGCCCATGCTGTCCCACAAACTATGCATTACATGGAGTACCTGTTATTTCTGTTCCCTGGTACTAGAGTCTGGCAATCTTATTCGACGTTTACCAAAGAGCATTGTCAAAATCTGCCACTTCAGAAAACGTAGCAAGATGTCACATAAGTCATTACATATGCTCCTGAAATGTTAATGATAAAAACTGTGCACTGACCTCATTAATAAAAGTCTGGGCTCCCCGTGGGCTTAGGAGTAAGATAGCCCTTCGCAATGTGTCCCGATAGCGGTTCAGCTCTTCTGTTTTCATGGTAGTGAAAAGGTTGGCAAAGACTCTGCTGATGTTCCTGTCCACTTTTTGTAATGACACATCAAGTCCCAGTCTTGAGGCCTGATCAAGAAATCCCTGCAGTCCACGTATATCTGTAACACAGGAGGAGGGGGAGGGTGGGGAGAGGAAAGGAAAAGAAAAAAAAAAAGAACTGCTGCATCAACCTTCACCAATTAGGCAGCATCTCTAATTAGGTGGAAAAAGACTTTATTACTTTTTATTCCTGTGCTGCTGTCAAGAGAAGAGTATTCCATCTTCCACAGCCCCCTTTCACTGATAGTGCTTAACAGGGAAACTCTGTCAGTTACCTTTCCCCGAAAAACTCTGAATGACTCTTTGGAAGAGTCAGTTCATGTATCTGGGGGGCTGTAACTCCCCAGAAGCTCAAGGCCACAGGGCTTAACACTACACAAACAAAAAGACAGTCCAACCCCAACAATATCACAGTTTAAATGCAAAAATCCAAGAACAGCAGGGAGACAAATCACTCACCCCTAAGCTTCTCTCCTTCCACCATAACTTGTCTTAACTAAGATTATGCCTACTTTTTCCAAGAAAAAATTACAGTATCCAGAACATATCCTTCCTTTTGACCCCTTTTTTCCCACTCCTTTAAATAACTTACCTAAGCAGGAGTTTACCATTAACCTGTGGACCTATGAAACCATACAAAAAGCCCCAGACTATTAGGATATATTGTAGGGTTAAAAAACCAAAAACAAACCAACAAAAAACCCAAGGCTTTCAGTAGGGGAAATGCTGCAAATGAGCACTTTCAAAGCCTGTTCCATTGAGCTCTGCCCCTCAACTTCAAGCTGACTGAAAAAAAAAAGGTATTTCCCTAATCATATTTGTTAGGACGCCAGTATGGAAGAATACACATTTCGTATTATGTTCATGATGAAATCTGTTTGTTCAAAATGTGCTCTATCTTAATGACTTTCAGCTTTTCTCTATATTAAATGTCTGAGGTTTTATTTTGTCGTGAAATTTACAGCAAGAAAAAGGTCAAAGCTTATAGTGAACCAGGCTGCTTTCAAAACTGACAGCGACCCAATCAGAGCTGTACCATGTCATTAGCAGCCCTTAATTTTATGTGAAGCATGTATAATTTGTCTTGAATAAGAAAGGTTTTATTCCCCTTTTCTCACATTCCTTTCTCACACTTTTATTATCAAATATCAGCTCGTGGGTGAAGCTCAATGGTGTAAGTTACATTACATTCATAAATCTCACAACAAAACCCACACCAGAAAACTTTACTGTAACTCTAATGATCTCTGTTACAAACTGCATTGTAACAACTGGTGGGTTGGGTTTTTTTTAAATCCTGGAAGTAATCATCTTATTAAATTCTAAGTCTCGATACCACAGATACTGCCAAAGTCAGTGGTCTGAAAACCAGTCTGATTCAAGTCAGTAACATTCCTTGATGCCCCATCTGAGAGGGCTGTAAGACCATCACCAACCTTGGTGTTGCATGGCCATAGAATATACATTTGAACCTCACTTTTCTCTGAAATTTAGCCTGAGTAGCTTTGTACTTTTATCCAAACATGGGAATGCCCATTAATATGATAACTTCAGTTTCAGAAAATAGCTCATTTACAGAGAAACATCAGAAAGGAATAGAAATTAAGCTAGGGATGTGCCAACCACAGGAGACTCTTTACTGCCTTTTTAACTCAAACTTAGTTGATAAGATTATCATTCCAGCCAGCCCCACCATCAGAAAAGGTGTACTCAAAAGGGTCTTGCTGGTGACTTAGGCAAGTCTATAGCAGTTTTATCACACTGACAAATACCTACTAGATCTGCTTACTGTATAAAATCCTGAGTCACTGAGGAAAGCAAGGGGTTTATTGTTATGCAGGCCTTTCTGGAAAATGCTAGAAGACTTCAGACTTCTAGAACTGCTAAATGTTGCAGATGTGCTGAAATAATGACAGTGACAAACAACTATTATTTACAGGTTAAAGTATTTTACTGAAGTTGTCAAGGTAAGTTTGGATTTTGCTAATTTAAACTCAGTAAACTAGCATTCTATACCTTTGCTCACTTTATGGAGTGATAATACATGAAACACAAAGATTTTTCTTTTAATGGTGTTCAGTCCTTCAAGATTACTGCAGTGCATGACAAGCAGTAAGAAAATTCCCTTTTTTATAGTTTAGTAATGACTTGGCTTTTTGTGCAGGCACCTGAAGTTATCACTGCACAAAGAAAATCTGTTCGCAAAAGAGTAACTGTGCTGATGTTGCTCTAGCTTTCTTTTGTATTATGTCTCAGCTGCCCTGCTGAACTATTGGTTAGAAATACTGTTACAGACCAGTGCAAAATATTCAATGCACGTGGTAAGAATATTTGGTCTTGGAAGGATATCCTGTATTCCCTTACAAATCTTTTCCCCCAAGGAAAACAGACTATTTCCCAGTTTGAAAAATTGAAAGAATTCAGACTTTTCCCAGCTTGAGAATAAAACAAACTTTGAGATGGAAGAGACTGTCCAAGCTCAAGTGTACAACAGAATCTGTCAGTTTTTCACAGATAGAAGAGAAGGTGAATTTATTCGGTGTTGGCAATTAGAATTAACTGCATGGCTGTGTCTTCCTGAATGCTGACATGCTTGCTCTTACATGACACTGAGGGGGAGGAAAAGGCTTGGTGGGAATTCAAAGGACGAAGCAGGAACTGAAGAGAAGTGCTTCCAGAAGTGACTATTTTAGGTACCTATAGGATGGAATTTTTTCACAAATAATTATTTGCAGCCATTACTAACAGGATAATAATTTCTTAAAATGTATCAGTACATAAATGCACAAACACGTGCACATATGCAGAAGCATCTGTTTATAAATCATAATAAATTAGGCTTGGTTTTATTTTATTTGACATATCACATATGAAAGTGAGTTTGATGCCCTCATTTTTTTCTCCTCCATTTAGTAGATCACAAATCCATGCAACGTAAAAGAAAAATTGAGCTTTGTTCAATGATAGCTCAAACAAAAATATTCATAGAAACAGTAATGAATTTTTTTCCCCTTCTCATAATTTAGAACAGTTAATTCTTTATTTTCTTCAGCACCAAAGGAGTCTTGTAAAATTCAGAGAATTTAATAAAAATAAAGGACACTATAAATTCTTTTGTATGTTAAAATAATGTATTTTGTCTTTTGTAGTCTCAACAGTGACCTTTTATTAAAAAGTTCAGATTCTAGCATTACAGTTATCCCGAACTGTTACTAATAAAATAATTCCTTGCGCCCATTTATTTCATACTTTATAGGAAAAGTACAGCAAATCCAAACTCAACCACCACCATGTAAAATTAGGCTGGAATTGGAACTAGCTCACTAGAGCTTCATAAGAAAAGCAAACTTCTTACAAACTTTGTATCTCTTCTGTTACATGTGGCTAGAAGAGAGAATTGCTGTGACTGAGAGCCTTCTTCCTAACTGGCAGATATGGCATATGTTCAGGTCTGACAACAGGAAAACGACACAATTGCAGAGATAACTATTACAAGGAAGGAAGGAAAGCCTTGACACACTAAGATATTAATTTTGTCACTGTGACTACAAAACTAATGCTCGCCATTAAAAAAGGGGGTTTATTGAACTATAAGGAGTAATAAAATGTATCATTTCCTGCTAGAGGTTAGGCTGGTCACTGCATTGGTTGACTAGAACACAGACATGTAATAGTACTAAATGTGGCATTAGCTACCTATATACTTATTGCCATCTGCAAAATAATTCTTTTGTTATCTATATTCTTGCTTATATAAAGAAAAAGTTTGCAGTCTACCACAGAATTTATCTTTCATAAATTCACACAATCTGATTCTAGGCCTTGACACTAAGCTTGCAGCTATTATTTTTCTGTGAAAGAGCTGTGTGGTTGGGCACAGCTGGCCTTTAAGGATGGCTCATTGCAGAAAGAAATTTCCAGGAGGTAGAGCACATTATATCCTCTTTTCAACACCAGTTCCTAACCCCATTTGACAGAGATAGAGACAGCACACGGCCATGAAACATTTTACTTTGGGTAGAAAACAGCTGGAAGCAAACTGAAGTATCAAGCTGGAGCTGAAGGCAAGGCTAAAGAATCACCAAGAAATAAAATTCACATATACTTTCATTCTTATCCATCGTTAAGTAAATTCTGTGAGGACTGAAGTATCGTCACTATGCTCTATTTTCAAATGACCTATACTTACATGTTTTTAAGATGAAAAAAGTAAATAAGTGTGAAAAACAATTAGATCAGGTAGGAATTGCTGGTATTTCTGGTTTTCTCATTTGCAGATTGTAGGCTCTACACTTCATGCTTTTTTCCAAGTGTTAGTTTCATTTGAGCACTAGCTTGGTGATATATTTAAAATAGTGAAAAGAATTTAATTATTTTAGTGTTTACCCACTTATTCACCTTTTCCAGTATTTTAGAAACACTGTCAAGGTATTTTTCCTTGTAATTAATCTCAAAGGGAAGACAAAAAAAAGACTACTTCTTGCCTTTAATACAAAGATACTCTGCTTTATTGCAGGCTTGTTTCTCTTAACTGCAAATTGAACAGAATACTTCCCACTTATTTTTCCATTTCTTAAGAAAGAATAAAATAAACATTCTAGGATTCACCAATTTGGAAGATAACCTATAAGCACTCTGAGACTAGTTTCCATTTCAGTTTCATTGGTTTGATTAATTTTATTTTTTACAATGGTTCTCGTCCCTCATTTTTGCAACTGCAATTTGTTTACATAAGAAATCAGGAATAATAAAATTCGTGTTAGAAACAGAGATGCCCATCCTGATGATTAGACTCCTGCTGAACTGTAAGCTTTCTCAGTGAATGATTTGAAGGACATTTTGGGTCCTTGCTACAGATAATAACCTACTTGAAGGATTTGAATATACTCTGGTATTTTAGGAAACTAAAAGTGGGCATACTTCAGAAGTTGCTCTTATTCTTAAGTTAGTAACAAAATTCTCTCCCTTCACACAATAGAGCAAAGAATACTATTTATGTTTCCAAAAGGGAATTATTTTGTCCAAATCATCTAGAAGAACTAGACTTTAAGAAAGCACTGAAAATTTGAACGTAAAATACTCACAATATGATTTTAACTGTTCAGAGTGATTAGACCAGAAAGTCTGCAACAGTAGGTATGAATACATTAATATGAGAATGTAGATGCTCACTGGATTCCAGTGCAAAACTGAAGTGATATTAGTAAGGTACGTTTTCTACTATTTTTTTAATTTGTTCTTACAATCTCTCTTCAAACATGTCACATCTCTTTCCCACCTACCACATTCCCTCATGTGTCTGCCTGCATATTCCCACAATCAGTGCTAATATAATTGCCATCAGCCAGATAATTTTTCTACAAACATTAGAACTCAGATTTCCAAAACAATGTCTGTGATTTAGTCACCTCATTCCTAATTTTCACTTCAAGAACTTGTTGCTAAAGAAGTCTTTGCCTTCTTGCATGCTTTTATACATACCAAAGCTCATAGTAACACCTGCAATTATATCCCATTTTCTTTATTTTCTAAGAAAATAAGTCAGTAACTAGGCAAGTTATGTACCAGGCAAGTACATATAATAGCTAGTACAATAAACCAATTAAGTTGGCTTTTTCTATTATTCAGCTTAGATAAGATACTTGTATCAGATGAGACCAGACAAGAAGGTCTGCTGAGCTCCATGTCTCTGACAAACAGAACGTAGAACAGAAGCAGTCATGGAGTGGTACCTTCCTTTAACATTCTCCCAACAGTTTAGAATTTGCAGTGCATGGTATTCCTCAGGTAGGTATAGTCTTTACGTACTTTCAGGCACTACCCTCGTGTACTTCCACATTGTAACCCCCAGTGGCTTTCCCCTTCTCAGAATAGTAGTTTCCCTTTAAAGCAGCGTAAGCTATGAGCATCCAGATCAGTTCACCTTCAGCATATTAACTTGGATGTTTTCAGAATCTCACTGGACTCTCTCCTTTCCCATTTTTACACCTTTCTCTCTGGGATAATTCTACTAACATTGATCAAACCCAAAGCAATGTACTAGCACCTGCACTGCCTGACCAAAAGGGCACTACATACTGGCATACAGACCTAGAAGATATGTAGCTTCTTCTCAAAGAGATGAGAGAAAAGCAAGAAATCAGATATTTCTGGAAAGAATAAAGCAGGCTATCAGAAATGTAAACTTTGAAAAATACAGAAAACATTGATTTGCCATTTAAGTCTAGCTAACAGGATGACATTTGATCACCTCTCTGCAGAAACTGAAAGCCTTACCACAGCTGTCTTGATACAAGCATCAGGATTAATCAAATGAGAAGGTCTACTCAGAACCCTGTATGATATCAAAGGCCAAAACCTGCATAAAGGCTGCACAAATTTTTGTTGGGCAGTTATACAGCCTGCATTGACTTTGTAATCAGGTTTTTAATTATGAAAAGGACTTTAAATAGAGGCAAACCATAGGTATTGGCAATTTTCACTCCTGAGCAGATGGGAAAAGCCATAATGCACCATAAAGGCACATGTGTTGCATGCACAGACAGATGTTTTCAGATTCGACTTATCATAGAAGGCAGACATTACTATTAAAAATATTTAAAAATTACTCCGCACAACTGATGCTTCACACCCAAAACAGCCGATTCAGTCTGAGGCTAACTGGAGCTTCCCAGGAGGCCCAGAAGGCACAAAAACCTTTTAAAGGCTACACAGCCCTTTTGCATTTAGCATGAAAGGTCAACTACAGGCCTCTCCTGCTGGATGTTAACACTTAACATTCAAAAGCACAAAGTGAAACCACCTCAGGAAATTCACTGCTGTTGGAAAAAATATGGACATATGCTACAATTGATGTAAAAATGAAATTCACTGACAAACTAGCATGTCTGTTCAAATCATCCATTTAATTCTTCCAAGTGCAATAATTGCCAACTGCTTGCCCAATGGTAAACCACCCAAATAAGCTGTAATAGTTTCTCATCTCACTACTGCTGTTAATCTGTTAAAATTCTTTTAAAGACACTGCTCAGTGTTACTGCTGTATCTTCTGAGAAAAAAAAAATTGATGCATTGACAGAAACTATGCTTTTGATGATATATATCCTAAGTTTAAACAAAATATTTCTTTCACCTAAACTGATATTAACTATTGCATTAAATTACTGAGCTTAATATTTGCTATGGCTGAGTACAAGCAATTCTAAACATCTATCAATCAGTACACTAGGAAAATATATCTTACATCTTTTAGAGGGCTGAGGTGCACCTTCCCAAAGACATGTTATTTTATATGAGCATCCAAATTAATACTGTTGGGACTATAAGATTGTCTGTTTTAACAGAAATGCTGTTGTTACTGTTAAGGAACTTGTACTGTATTGTAAGTTTGGTTATTGTACTTTGACACATGAAGTATGTCCTTAATAAATAAGACTGGTAACCCTAAACTAGAGATACGCGAATACAAATAAGCACATCCTGAAACAACCCAAATGTGCAAAGGGAATGCCTTAAATAGAGAGGCATAAAATGTATCTTCTATCTTAACAGAAGTTAACCTGAGAACCTGAGATTCATTCTGCGTGTGTGTAGCTAACTGTCCAGCAAAGAGAAGATAGAAGCACATCCCTTTGATTTTAACAGAATTGCAGAGTAAGTCTGCCTCTTGTTTAAATCAACTTTAAATACTATATGTTGTGATCTTAAGAAAGACTGAAATAAAACTATTGGAGATGAAGAAATTAAATTCCTCCTTGAGGAAAGGCTACTGGCGGGAAGACCTTATTTTTTATATATGTAACAATAATTATTGCCTGCATTTATACAACACCTTTCCGCTAAGGATCTCGATGTACTTTATAAACACCTGTGTGTATAATATAGTATATACTATAAATACACGTTATAGGAGCCAGTTGCTGTCATACTTACTTAACTACATGTCAGCAATAATCCAAATTCTGTATGAGAAACCTACTCTCAATGGAGTATTTTGGTAGGTTCAATTAAAAGTCAGGTGCCCTGGGCACAAAAGTAGTAGAAAGGTCATCAGAGCTGCCAGCTTTCATGTTGCTGACATCATCTAGGGATGGAGTCTTCACTAAGGAAATGGGAAATCTCTTTAAGGTTAATATTTCTCTACCAGTCGCTGATTTTGGACAATCAAGTCCTTATTGAAGTTATTTTTTCACTCTCTTGAATCTTCTATACTGAGAAATCTAGACGTAACTTTGGCAGATGCCACGGTTTCACTCCATCACTCTCTTTTCAGGGCATTCTGTACAAAGTGGCACAGGGGCACTGAATTCATACCTTGTCTTGATCCTCATCACCATTAGTCTCTGATCAAGTCAGCACCAGGCTGCAAATGTCATTAGAGCTTTGTGTCACCACACCACATGCACCATACAGATGCCAACTCAGCGTGAAGCCTGAGCGTGGTACAGAGCAGCACAGAGATCACCTGCCCTGGCAAGCCCATCCTGAACTACTTGGCTAATGTTTGGTCACCTGCTGGCAAGCTAAGGACAACAGTTTGCATATTTTTATCTCAGAACCCAGGAAGTAGGAACACCTGACAAATCTTTATTTCACTTACAAGGTGTCGTTACTTATCAGGCTGTAATGAGGATAGTGGTATTAAAAGTTTAATTTCCTTGAATTTGGAAAATTACAAAAATTGTGTATTCTTTAATTTCCTGCTTTTTTTAAAGCCCATTTTTGCAATACAGCCTCTATAAATCTGCACAAAAAATGCAAGAGGATACAAAAATCAATTACAGACTCCTCTGTTCTCCACTGTTTTCTGTTAAAAGCAAGATGAGAAGAATCCCTACTGAGATGATAAATCTCTTGAAGGGAGATGGAGGGAGTTGAAAACAACTAAGTTCATGTCACATATAATGACCATCAATTAGGCCCTCGTGTACAAATATGCCAATAATAAACAAACAGAAAAAAAAAAATCAGTTGCCAATTATTCATTTGCATTATTACTACTTTTAGTAAGACAGCAAATGCAAGTACTCCATTCTTTAACAATATGACTCTGATTCCTGAGGAAAAACAAACAAACAAACAAACAAAAAAAAAGAGGGACAACAAAACAAAACCAGAAAACAACAAAAAACCCAACCCAACAACCAACATGCTAGAGAATAAAAACATGAATCTGCTTTTACTTAGTCATCAGCTGAAACCTTCTCAGACATCTTCCTATTAGCTCCATGCTTTTGGAATATAATGAGTAAAGATTACTGAAAAGACAACTGGTAACACTGTGGTGGTACACTATACCAAGATTAGTGCCAAAAGATTCTTCACTCATCACATTGTAAATAAAAGTAATACATTTTAACAGACTGAAAAATGAGATGGTTTAGACCTTAATTATGGAAACATTCAAGTGTGGATTTAGCTTTGTGTGAGAAGACTCAATGCCAAGTTTCCTCCCACGTATAAAATCTCCCAACATATAAGTATTCACATAGCTACTACACACTGTGATTTATTCTTATGATGATAATCAAGACAAACACTTCAAATGTGGAGAACACACTTCCCCCCTCTTGCATATAAAGCCTTTTTTCTAAATACAATGATAAAAAACAAGTAGAAAGATTGGGTTAACCAATTCTCCCAAGAAACTCCTCTCCAGACTATAACTCTGATATTTTAACAGCTTATGCCCGTTACTGAATATGTGGCCTTTCTGAAGGCACAGTAAACTTGCTCTTGACAAGCATGCCTATGATTTGTTTCATATGTGCCCAGACACAAGAGCAATTACCCAGGTTTCACTGAAGCATTCCATTTGAAATTAACAACCATCTCTAACAACAGTTGTTTTTCTTCTCTTTACTTATTTCTGTAGAGCAACAGCAAAGAGAAATATTCACAGGCTTTAGGAAAATTGCAGCTCCTTCATTAAAAATTCAGCTATAGAACAGGATAATAGGAAGATGGGAGCTACATACACTTTCCATTAGTGTACCCAAAAAAAACAACAATTAAAATATCTTTATTTGAATAAAAGCAGCCAGATGCAGTAACTGCCCATTGTTTACTAGTTAAAACCATCCCCAGAATAAATCTCAACAAAAATTTCCAGTCATAACTAACTAGACAGTTATTTTGAAATCTATGCTCAGACATAATAGACAAAATAGACAGCTATTTTGAAATCCAACTACATTCCCTATGTAGTTGGACAAGGGAAACAAAACTGCACATTGTAGTATTCAGGGCTGTCGGTTTACTTTGGTGACACTAAGGGGGCCTTATTTGCATATATATAAAAGTGGGGGGTACTATAGCATCTCCTTCACACAATTATATGACTAGATAAAACAAGTGAACAATATGCCGCCGTAAATTTAAATTGAAATTTTACTGTGAGACTCAGAGACAAAGCTTCAGTGCAGCTCCCCCAGACTTTTATCTACTGATTACAGACATTGATATGAAGGCCAGTTAGGAACTCCAATATACCCTAAGGTTAACATTGGAAGAGGTCTATCCTTTTTCCCCCTTAATCAACTTAATTCCTTAGCTAATATCTTCTAATTTACCAGAAAGGAATTAGGCAATTCCAAATGCCATCGCAAGAAACTTTATCGCTAGAAAAGACTGTGAAGAACGTGTCTGACTGAGCAGCACCATGCAGGTACTGACATTTTTTGCGGGTGTTGGCAAATCTGCACACCTTAAGGTGGTTCACAGAAGCAGACACTGTGCTAATTTCACTTACTTTAAATAAAGCAATGGCTTGGAAAAGTACAAGAAGTCATGCCAGAAAGCATAGGATAGTATGCTACTGCCAGGCATCTAAAAGTCCATCAATCAGGTAACAACAAGATTTTAATGTAATTACTGACTTCTAATTTTGCTATTCTTTTGGAATAGCTGGAGAGGGGAAAACAGAACCATCACCTTAAGAAAAGATTACTACAATGCAGGAAAAAAGAAAAAAATGAAAAAGTAAAAATTTAGCTAGTAAATACACACTATTTTCATACTACAATGCGTAAAAAAAAAAATTATCTAAATCTTCTGAGTTCCTGAAAGCAGTTTAACCTTATGCCATTTTAGTATAGAGGCACAGAAAGTTTACTTGAACTCTGGATGAACTAGCTACAGGATTTCAGATAAACGCAGAGAGTTCTTATTTTTATCTTCTATTCTGCTCCATACTGCAGGCAGAAGCAATCCCAGGTTTCTGTTCCTGGGACACAACATATCAAGCTCTGCCTCTTCATAGCTTTAAGATAACTTCCATGTACTGTAATTAAACAAAAAATGACCAGACGAAGACTAATATTCCTCATTCATGCACTGAGTATAGCTAATGCCTCTTTTAGTTGCTTTGATGCTACATATTATTTTCAATCACTTATATGTAAATATATTTGGTTAAAATAATTAATAACTTGGGGGATGGGGGATGCAAGGTGGGAGACTTGTTGTCAGGAGAATGTGACTCAGATCGCTGAAAGATCACTTGAGAATGCCAGCTGGAAATCACTGGAAAACAAAATAACACTGGGTGATTTTCTTCAGCTTAGACTTTTTTGTTCTTTTATCATCACAATCTCCTCATTTTAGCAAAAATGAGTCTCATTCCAGTTCAGGTATTTCTTCAGATAGTCTCATTTACTCATGTAATCATTCCTTTTACTATCATGAGGCTGTTCATGGTCACTGAGTACATTAAAAGATTCTGCATCTTTTTCCTTCTCACTCTTCATATTTATTTAGATGCATCTTCTGACACATAACTACAATGACTTCAACAGCAGCACAGACAATATAGCTGTAAACTCCAGGAAATGAGAAAGCCATGTAAACTGTTGGAAATACCCTTATTTCAAAACCTTCCAGTAAGAGGTTATAGATACAGTTTCACACTTAACTTCTTTTGACATGTCCCCAGAAACACTGCTGTGTGTATCTAGTGATAGGACTCGAAACCTCAAATCCCAGCCACCTCCAAGGCTCTGTTACATGTTAGGCATGAAAAAGAACCCTTTTTTTTTTTTTTTTTCCCTGAAAACAAGTATTCGGTGTTTGTATGAACACATCTCTTTTGCTCAAACTAGTGGAATGAATGACCAGCAAAACGTGCTTTAACACCAGAAAAAGAGAGTGCTTGAAGTTAGGCTCTTGAGAGTTATGAGGTCACTGATTACATTCTTTATACAGCAGGGTCTTTTTTTTTCCCCTCATTTTTTATGGAGAGTCTAATACTAAAAATACCAGTTTCTGCTGTTTCTGGTTATATTCTAATAGCATCCTGATTTATGCTTTCTTTCACCCCCTATTATCAAATCTTCTAATTAAAAAAATTATTTAAAAAAAAAAAAAAAAACAACCACCCCACAACATTTTCCTGCTCTTCTCACATATCCTTCATACATCCTCTTTTATTTCATACAAGTACAATGGGATCATACATATACAAATGAATTTATATAATCTCAATTTTTCTGTTTTACAATTTACTCATTGAAATATACAATTTAAAATTACTTTTAATGAGTGGAGTAAGTCCCTACTCTCTTCTTATAAAGCAGTCACTCATTTCCACCTGAAGCAATTAATGATTTATTTATTGATTCTACAATGTTGAGAGGTTTACCTGTGTTTATGGAAATACTCTTTCATAGCTCAAACTAGGCAAAGTCCTATCAAATAAAATGAATGTCTGTTTAAATCTCTGTTGTAAAAGACGCAGTGAGGAGCAATAAGACTCCATTGCTATAGCAACAAACAAGCAATGAAAATATTTCCCTTGAGTGACCATGGCATAATTTAAGTGCCGAAACTAGAGGAGGAATATTAAAATGAATATAGATTAGTTGCTTGTCCTGGGTTCAGCAGTAGCAGTCATTTTTCTCCTTCTTAGTAGCTGGTGCAGGGCTGTGTTTTTGACTTTAGGTCTGGTAACAGCACTGATAACACCAATGGTTTTAATTATTGCTCAGTAATGTTTAGTCTGACCAAGGACTTTCTCAGTCTCATGCTCTGCCAGGGAGGAGGGTCTGTGTTATACCTTAGTTACTGGACTGCTCTTATCTCAACCCGTGGGAGTTACATTCTTCCAATTCTCCTTCCCATCCCTCTGGGAGTGGGGGGGAGTGAGCGAGAGACTGAGTGGTTCTGAGTTACGGTTGGGCTTAAACCATGACACTGACTGAGGATAAACATCAGGAGAATTACTTCTTGAACTTTGCAGTAAATTGATAACAATTGGAAGAGATGGTGGAAAAAAAAAACAAAAACAAAAACAAAACCTACTCAGGAGAGATTGAATCATCTTAAATTTGCAGTGGATTTAGTGAAGGGCATAGTCCCATGGGCTAGAGACACAAAGAGAGATAGTGAGGTTGACTGTGAAAGTGAAAGAACTGGACACTGAAGGGTGCCATGGAAATATTGAGGCGAATTATTTTAGCCACTACTAAAGAACAGAAAGGAAAAATCCAACACAAACTGAAGTGTATCCTCAAGCCTGTTACTTCATTTACATTTTCAACCTGATTCTGAAGAAAAAGAAAAAAAAAAACACGCACACACACAAAAAACACCAAACTGTAAACAAAACCCAAATCTGCTAAAAACCAGAAAAAGATTGAGAATAGTCCAAACTAACGGTTCAAAAATTTTCCTTGTTTCTGATTTTATAATTCACTACTGCAAATGAATTTGTGACTGCCACTGTCTTTGACGTTTCATATCTTAATTTCCCTTTTCCTTTTTTATTTTTTTATCCAACCTATCCCTCATTCCCATTGCACTAAATGGTCACTGTGGTTTACAATTCCTTTCAGCCAACTGAACAGGATTACATATACATATACAATAAAACATGAAAAAAAAAAAAGAAAAGGGTTTGAAGTTTCTTTTTTTTTTTTTTATAATTGCATTTACAATTTTAGTGTGCCATTGTCAGTAGAAAGATGAAAATAAGCTGCAAATCTAAGGCTTTAAAAATATAAGCAGCTATTTGTTGCAATTTTCTACATAAATAATAGGACTGGAGAATTTAAAAGGCAAGTTATACTATGGAGATTAAGAAACTAAGGTTGAACATCATTGAATTTAGACAGATATTGTTACTTTCTCTTTCTTAAAGACTTTCCGATGTCTCACATTAAGACTCATCAGATGTCCAGTGCCTATTTCTGTTGCAGCCTGGATGTCACCTAATTTGAATGTCGATTATTAGTTTAATAATTTTCATATAATCTGATTACTGTTACAATCAAAATGGTCAAGCTCCTCTTAAAGTTACCCAATTTCTTTTAAACCTCTACTAAAAGCAGCTGAAAGCCATGCTAAATTGAAAACTCAAATTACCGTACCCTGCAAATTCATTAAAGTTATCTGATACAGTTTTAATGGATTAAAATACATGGAAAATAATAACTTTGTACTTCTGTTTTCAATATGTGCATGCGACTAACGGAAACTTAATAAAATCAGAAATTACCATTCTTCATGGCAGCAGTTACCAAATTTTAACATCCCTTCTTATTTTGTGAAATTCTCTGTCCCCATCTACTCACATTTACACCAGAGCACCCTCACTTTCACCCCATACTTACCTCTCAGTCATTCTTTCCATGGAATTATTAATGGTCTATCACTTCTCTCCTTCTCACTTTAAAATGTCTCTAAAACAGTGTGGTCCCTTTTAGGATTCAGTGAAACAAGCAGGCAGAGCTCTCCAGAGCACAAGTCAGTCAGGGTGGCCACTGTCCTGTAAGGGATTTGGAAAGGGAGAGTCCTAAATGCTGTTCCTAATCCATATGCTCTAACCCTTGCAGACTGGCTTATCACACTGTTGACTGCAGGTGACACTAACATACATTTCATGAACAGTGATGCCAAGATCCTTTCCTGTGTGTCCAAAGATGCCTCCCTGAGGCATCCTGTCAGCACCATGCATGTCACTTTTTCCCTCATCTCCAAGAACTGCAGCACTAATGATGGCATTACTAAGGAATGGGTCAGAGATCTACAGAAGAGGAGAAGGAGAGGAACCAGTGTGGTTTGTTTTACAAAGGCCTCACTAGGACTAGAAAACCTCTGCCTCATAGGTTAGGACCTGGCTGTAATTCAGAAAGTAAACAGACAGCTCCTGAAGGTCCATAATGGCAATTCAGCGACATCAAATTCATGAAAAGAGTTAAGAACTCACTATGATCAGGCCAGGATTATTCCCTATAAGAAGGAATTCATCCTAAAGACATTTTTATTTCTTTGGGGATTTTTTGGTTTTGTTTTTAATTGCTTTGGGCTTTTTGGAGGGGGTCGGGCCTTTGGTTTGTGGTGGTTTTGGCTTTTTTTTTTGTTTGCTTGTTTGTTTTTTTTTTTTTTTAGTTTAACACTTCATTTTTATATATTGCTGGGAGTTAGGAAGGTGAAATTCCATAGCACACCTCCAAATTGCCCCATCATACTTGAGCGGCATGGTACCTCCTACATCTCATGCGGACCATAAGGCTCAGTGTTTACAAGTTCTTAGCTCAATATTCTCCTCCACTTCCCCTCCATTTGCCTGTCAGAGACAAACATTAAAAAAGACAGCTTGGTCTACCATTTCCAAAATGAGAAATAAATGGGCAAAATCAGTCTATTTGGATAGAGGTGATATGCTTAGTTTATATGCATAAAAACACCAGCTCTTCATACATGAGTAGTTGTAAGGTTTGTGGGTTTTTTGTTTCTGGGATTTTTTTTTTCCCCTGGTTTCCTGCTGCCTTGATCCTGAATAATCTGTAGCCAGCTGTGTTCATCAGTACATGCTCATCAGGCTGACATGTTCTACTGTGCAGGGTGGTCATTTCAGCAAACATCCTCCAACTATTTTGTAAAGGCAATAATTTTAAGAAAGGACCAGCAAGGAGTCTTTTGGTACTAGCAGATTTTGATTGCTATAATGCTTATTAAATCTGACACAGTAAATGAACCATGGGACCTGATGAAATCCATCTGTGAGTCCTGAAGGAGCTGGCAAATGAAGTTGCTAAGCCACTGTCCATCATA